>CAFUXE010000264.1:339138-352072 GCA_903364295.1 Serranus cabrilla
TCTAATGGCCGACACCCACCTCTCCTCCTCCCCATCAGGCTCCAGGGATCACTGTGAGACGCATGACAAGGGTCACATGACTGCAGGCGGCAGCCTCGGGCATCTGTAGCGTAATGCCAGCCAGGCTACTTATGCTCTTATATAATCATTTTCACAACGGAAATGTTCAATTTTTAACATAAGAGTTACAAACGCAGCACATATCTTAAAGCATTATACTAAGCAAAGCAAAACTTTTTTGCAGTGATTTAAATAAAATGATCAATGCAAAATGAACAAGATTATGATCTGATTAAGATTCTAAAACAAGCAATATACGGGCTAAATAAAGGAGTGTAGCGAACTATGGAATCACATTTACGCACATGAATATTAATGCAAATATAATCCCCATCTTTTATTGCTTTAAAAGTAACTTATTTATAGGAGCCTTTCTTAAAGTTACTTCCAACATTACTATTGCCACCCTTTTTTATTGTTGTGTGTGTTTGCGAATAAAGCTTAGACAACCTGTTTAAAACACACTGCTGAAGTATTTGATAAACTAAGAAGCACAGAACAAATTGTTTCTGCAAATCTCATCAGTTCATGTCAAAATGTAACCATTTTATTCTAGTTTGGCGACCTTAACCTACCAGGCAAACAGCTTCGTGCATATTGTAGTGGTCCCCTGAGAGTCTTAGATGTGGAGTAAAATGACAGTGACATTGTGTGTGTGTGCATGTGTGCGTGTGTGTGTGTGTACTGTTTTTGGAGTGAAAAAGTAAAGGTACAGAATTAATGTCATGTTTTTTATAATAAGGTAGTCACAATAGCAGATTTTAAACTTATATTGATGTCAAAAAGTAAACAATGATCAGTGCTGCAATACAATGCTTCTTCAGTGCTTTTATTGATGCCACAGAAAATGAAAGAAGAGTCATCGGAAACAAAACGATTATTAAAGACTTTTTTGAATGAAGAGAAGAAATCACTGGAAACAAACCAACACAGTTTATTTATTTCTGTGCAGCCTTTGGGTGAAGATGATGACGTTTATTTATTTATCTTTTTTCCACTTCCAGTAGTATTGAATACAAAATAAGCATCATATTTCTTTAAACACATGGTGTCAACACAAAGGATTTTAAACTGATGAACACATTGTTCTGTTCTGTGGCTGATGTTGTCCTGCATTTGCAGATGAGAGAGCTGTCTCCTCCGGCTCTGATCACTTGTGTTTTGGTATAGCATGTGACTCGGCGCAGGTGTTACCATTGACGTGTCCTTGTGTTTTGTCAGATAACTGCACAACTATAGAAAAGATATTTTCTGGAGGATCACATAATTCCAGCCAGCTAAGGCCATGTTCAGAGAAACAACAACACAGAGTGAAGAAAACATCATTTCTCCTCCTGGAGGGTCACGGTTACCGGACCAAGTCCTGGGTTCAGTGGGTTTTCTAGTTTAAATCTTTAACTTAATATAACTTTACTTTCATGGACAAGGCTGTGAAATCTGTGATTAGATTCGCACAGTTCATGACCGCACCAACAGTAACTTGTATACACACAAAGCAGCATAAGAATGCAGAATCTGGAGGCCGCCTTTTGGTGTTGAAGCATTCTGTTTTTTTGTTTGTTGCACGTTTTTAGTCCGAGTAGCATTGAACAATCAGGCTGGAGCTGGATTTTTTTTTTGAGCCACTTTGGCTGCACTCTACAGCAGCCGTTTGCTTCTGCCTGTATTCAAACTACATTTCAGCTTGAAGTTGAAAAGCTACACTCAGCAGCACACTTTCATTTACAGTCATTCTACCTGCTATAACCTCAGTCTTTCTTTTGTGTCGCACTGCTCATTTAACCAGTCAACCTTCTAAGACTATTTAATGGTTCGTTTATATTTTTATAGAAAAGAAATCAGTTTATATATGTAATTAAAAAAAAGAAGATCCTGTGAAAAGCTGATCGGGCTACTCTTGGCTTTGTGCCCGGCCCGCTGGCTGCGTGAGCAGTTTGATTGAGAAATCAAGAGGACTGCGTCAAGGAATTGCTTTATTGGAATGGTGCATGTATGAGATTACAGTTTACAGTGGCTTTTTGGCTCTGATGAGCACTTCCCTCATTATCCCTAACTTCAGTGCATTACAAATCCCTTAAGATAACAACATGTTGCAGGCCTCTATCATCCTCATACAGTACAGCAGAAGAGCATTTCATTACACTGTCACCAGTTATAATCCTCCGACCAGTGTGGCCCTCACGGAGCATCAAACAGATGACTCTGAAACAGAGGAGAGAAGGATGAGGGAGCCGGGGAGACGGGGAGGAGGGGAGGGCGGCGTAATGGCGCGTGTTTGTAAATAATCTCTCTGTCACGGTGGTAAATAGCAGTTTATTTAACAAGCATCACATCACAGGAGCGCTTCCACCCTCCGCCGCCCCGTCTCTTCTTCTTCTTCTTCTTCCTCCTTCATCCCTCTCTCCTTCCCTCCTCTCCTCCGCTCTCGTCTCGGGCTCTGCGGTTACGGCGGAGCATTAATAATAATAACAATGATAAACAGAGAGGAGAGATAACCACAGTAGTGTGTGTATAAGAGGCCCTCGCGCTCAGCCAGCTTACAGCGCTTAGCCCCCATTAAAGATGGGATGCGGAGGGGTGGGGGGGGGGCAGCAGGAAAATAAGAAGCTGTTATTTTGCATGATATTAACCACATGAAAGCGTGCGGCTGCCGAGGACAGTAAAAGTCGCTGAAGAAGACAGAGGGAGGGTGCGAGAGAGGGGAGGCTCAGTGGAGGAATAATGTAAATAGCGGCTGGCTGAGTTATCGGGCATAGCACTGTCAGACGTGTGTGCATGCATGTGTGTGTGTGAGTGTGTGTTATCGTACGCAACGCTGTCAGACGGGCCATTGTTTGGGAAGCGATAAAAGGCAATTTCCCAGAGTCCCTTGTAGAACCACACGCTCGGCTTAATTTGAGGGCCATTTTCCGTGACAGTGTTGACAGTTTATACATCTCTCTCCTTTTCTGTGTCCCTCTCTCTCCCTCTCCTGTGTTCCCTCGCTTCCTCCGCTCATCCTTCCCGTGTGTGTGTGTGTGTGTGCGCGCCCGCTTTGTAGTAAAGAGGCTTGTATTCATGTCTGTGTTTATTAGTATCTCACCCCCGTGTTTGGCATGTTCTCTTTGAGGAAGCAACAATACCTGATAGTCTAATACCTGTCAGTACACACACACACACAGAGCCCTCCACGTCTGATGGGAATGTTTTTCCCTCTGCCCCGTCTTAATCTTGCCCTGACACAGAGCATTGTGAGCTGTGCTGCGCTGCCATCAGAGGAGAGCATGTCCTCTCATCATCCTGAGAGAGGGCCTATTAGAGGAGCTGAGGATGATGGGAGGCAGGGAGGAGAGAGGGAGAAAAGAGAGGGGATCGCAGGTTCAGGGCAGGATAATTGACACGGAGGCTCCTATTGCCTGCGGAGGAGGTTTTTCTCTGCAATGCCTTTAGTGAGAAAGCAAACAAGATATTGTGCACAAACACACACACTGTGTGCACAAACACATGTACAGTACATGCAGGCACACGGCATGTGAGCAAACAGCTTACTGTTCTGTTTGTGCGCTGCAGTCTGATTTACTAAATCACACTGTTTGCTAAACTTTAAAGCTTGAGGCCCTGTAAATAAAACTGATGTTTTACACCAGCAGACAAGGCAAACAAAACAAAGGCAAAAGATCAAGAAAGGGAAGAGAATATGATAGGATAAAAAAGACAAATAGATAATAGAAAAAAACAAAGGAAACATAACAAAACTACAAAGAGACACAAAACTAGAAGAAATAGCAAAATGACCAAAGAGAAACACAGAGACATAAAAAAAAAAATGACTATGAAAATGAGCAAAACAACCACAAAGGGACTCAAAACGACGACAAAGGGACACAAAACAATTACAAAACACCGAAATGATTACAAAGTACTGCAAAACAGCTACAAAGAGACACAAAAACACTACACACACACACACCAAAACAACTACAAGAGATGCAAAACAGCTACAAAGAGACACAGAGAGACATCAAAGAGACTCACAATGACTATTAAAAAGGGAAAACATAAAGAGACACGAAGCAACTACAAAGAGACAGAAAACCACAGAGAGAGGTGTAATGACAACAAAATGTCACAAGAACACTACAAAGACACCACAACAAGTACAAAAGATGTAAAATAGCTACAAAGAGACAAAGAGATGCATCATTAAGACTCACAATGACGATGAACAGGAGCAAAACAACCACAAAGAGAAATAAAAATTACTATGAGAGACACAAAGCCATAAAGAGATGCATAATGACAACAATGACACAAAACAACCACAAAATAGGTTAAACAACTTGTAGCCAATGACAGGATGGATGAAAACACTCCAAACAAACATTTAGGTGTATATTTTACTATATTTGACCTATTTGTGCCTGTAGATTTCTCCTAAATTCACTAAAAGTTCTATTACATCGTTAAGTACTGTGAGTCTGAACCTCGCCATCTCAGTTATTACAGAGCTCCCACTGTCCTGCACAATATGATGTGTTTTACATGTTCTATATTGGTATTGCTATGAATTAGATTCAATATTTTGTCTTTAAATAATCATTTCTATTAGGAATGTGTGAAATCTTTAAAGGCCTGTTTTCAGAATGAATGTTTTTCTCATGCTGTGAGCCATAAATCTCAACCACAGCTTCACTTACACACACCGAACTTACCAGTTTTATTCCCAACTATATTGTAAATTTTTTTTACATATCTATATCATCTTGTATCTTCTGATTTATAAAATGATAAAAGAAGATATCCCAATTTCCATCAGCAGAAAACTAGGATTCATATATATCAACAAACTCTTAAATTTGCTTTAACTACTATTCAGATTTATGTCCTGCAAATAAATGCACATTTCCCCGCCTCACTTGCATATCTAAACATAACATTTCGGAAAACTTTTGATGCAAAAAAATATCTTAACGTGAATAACATACTCGGGAAGTTTCGTGGTGATATCTATACATTTAAAAAATTACCCCATTCATTAAATGTGACAATATATGATATTTTAAATGTGACTATCCAACCAGTGGACGTTGCATCTTGACAGCACAGACGTAACGCTGCGTCGGCTGCATCTGCACATGATAACTATCGTTTCTCGGCACCGAGGCTCGGACAAAGGCAGGATGAGACTCTACAGGAGCTGTTGCGTTTCTTCTTTTAAGCTCCCAACTCGAGTAGCAACAGAGTAGCTCAGACAAAGATAAAGCTGCGCGGCTATCTGCTTACCATAATCTATAACCTATAAAGAGAGAAGAAAAGTCTCCTGGCCATTCTATTCCTTAACTCTGTTATCATTCTTCAAAGCTGAGCCTCTCCTGCTTTCTTTCCTGCTCCAAGGCTGTTTTATTGTATTGTCGTGAAGAAGTATTCTTATTGTATGTATTTTTCTATTATTCGATTTCATTGTCTGTGGAGACTTCCACTCACTGTTGGTCTGCTGAACAAAGCCAATAAGGTGGGTTTGATAAAGACACATATTTGAGTTTGATGGGGCTCTATCTGCTCTTTCTGTGTGATAAGTCAGTTTTCAGTGAAAGGTGGATTTAAAATAAAAAAATGTATGTGTCACAATTTATTCAGCCTCTTTAAAAAGTAAAATAAAAGGTTTTCCTTATTATCTAAAGCCAACAAGTTCAAATGTAGCAGACTTTTTTTTCTTACTCAACAGACACAATACATCCTCCGTGTTTGGAGGTCCAGAGTCTCTCTCCTCTTCACACCTCTCCTCCTCTCCTCGGTTACAAATGGCCCCACGCAGGAAATGAGAGGATTGTTATTTCAAACTTAATAATGTTACACGACTCCATCAAGACAACGCTGCTCTATCAAACTCCCACAATCTCCAGAGATAATTTAATCACCAAATGCCAAACTGCCACGCCACATTTAGGTGTAATTTTCATCCATGCAAAGGTAATTTGTTTCAGTATTATGAATTAATTAAAGCCTAACGAAGATGGAGAAGGCTGTAGAATGTCTAATCAACAGGCCCTTGAAGACTGATTGATTCGCTCTCCTCCACACTCTGCCCTATCATGCTTTGTCCTCCGTGTTGTCACAGCTTCTGTTTTTCCCATTGCTGCACTTTTTTCTCCCTGTCTTTACTGTCTCTGTTTCCTTCTCTCCCACATTCCAGTAAATGTGATGATTTAGACCAGCGTTCCCAACACAGGGTCTCCCCACAGTCGTGTCAGATGAACCTATGAACCCCTTCATTAATAACCAATATATGTTTCAAATGTATAACACTATTAATTATATAATATGAGTCTTTTTTTTTTTTTTTTTATACGCTCCAAGTGTCAATGCTTTGGTTGGTCTGCTACTACTTGAGGTGGAGCTGGATGTTATCCATTACTTTAAGCTAACTGTTTAACTTCTACCAGTTTCCATTACTTTTAGCTCCAATTCAGCTGTTTATCTATTACTTTCAGATCATTTTTTCAACATCTGACTGTTTCAACAGTTTATCTTTTACTTTAAATATTTAAACGTAGGGTTAGTTAAGAACTTCAATTATATCTCCATTACTTTTAGCACTTAAACAATACTTAACTATACTAATTAAAGCTAACAATCTTAATAATTTATCTATTAGGCCTACTGTTAGTTATTTTAACCATTTCTGAATGACTTAAGATGAGATAAGTTTAGTTACTTTTAGCAACTATTTCAACCAAAACTTTGTAGTAGAGCCCGACAGATATATCTGATGACAGATATTATCGGCTGATATTGGCCAATCGAAGGACTGTTAGTATCAGTGTATATGCTCAACCATATGTGCCTTAATGAAAACTTTTTTTAACACATAATATAATGCAGAAAATGTTGCTTGGCGTGATTTAGAAATGGTGTGAGCTATGAATTTTTTTATTCTTTTTAAAAAAAATATTGTCAGCAGTTGACTGAAACTGAGCAGTAATGAAGTTTATTTAGCAATTTATTTTATTAATATTCTTTATTTTCTCAGGTAAAATGTTAAAACAACAATGTTAAAAAATATTAAATAAAGTTTAGTGTTTGAGAAAGTAGCTCTCTGGCTACATTTGCAGATTGGTAAAAAAATAAATAAAAAGGTTCACAATCCATATAAAAAAAGGTCTATTTTCATGACTGTATCAGCTGCAACATCTGTTATAGATGAATTTTGCCTGTTTAAAATCAGTATCGACATCAGTCTCAAAAATCCAATATCGGTCAGGCTCTACTTTTTAGATAATCATTGGAGCTGTTGTCATTACTTTTAGCTGTTTCGTTTAATTAGCCTGTGATATCTGTCTTGTGCTCACTTGCAAACTAGTTTTCCTGTATAGTTTTCCTATAGAGCTGCTGCATGGCGTTCAGGTATCACAGCTGTGGATATATAGGCCTACTGTTAATCAAATTTATATTTCTCCAAATTAGTCGACCCACTTTACAATCTGTCCACGCAGCCGACCCCCTGGCAGCAGCAGAGGCCCCCTCTGTGGTCCAAGTGCTCCAGGCTGGGAATCACTGATTTAGACGTCACCGCAGCAGAGCCTCCCTCCTTCCCTCCACTTCCAGCAACGTTTGACTGACTAGTTTCCAGCTGTCCACCTGTCTGTCAGGTGCTGCCTCTGCATGAATCTGCACTGACTTGCCGTAGAAAAGACACCTCAGTGCGGCTCCACACTTTATTATTTTAATCTTCCTCGCAGCTTTTCTTCTTCAAATGCTTTATGGTATTTGTTGACATTTAAACTGCCCTTGATACATTCCTCATTCCTATATATGCCCGTGTGAAATGCATCAGGGTGGAGTCATGTGTCACTCAATCATTCTTGCAGCTGCTTGTCCCAGGGGCCCAGGACTTTGTTTTCACATACATGTACAAGCCGCAGGGTACCTGAAAGCGTCCTTTTCACCCCTAAACACTCACTCACAGGCGTACAGCGCAGCAAAAAACACACTACACCATAAATCAAGGTTAGAACACGCCAAAGTCATACACAGACAAGCCCTTCTCACGCACACACCACACATGTCAGGTGTTATCTGTGCTGCCGATCTGCAGGTTTGTACACTGTGTATAGTTTCTCGGAGCTACACACACACAAACATTCAGATAAAAACGCTCACACCCAGACACGGTAAATACAACAAATGCCCTCGCTTCTAACAATAACAACATACCTCAAATCCAGTTCTTGCTAATGTCAATATTTGTCTTGCATGCTTGAGATATTCAGGGCATGCTACGTGGTTGAGACAAAAGCTTCTAGGTTTGAAGGTGCACAGTCAGTCTAGGTTAACAGTGAATGAATGAAACTCTCCTTTTTCAAACAAACACAATCAGGGATTTCGAAAATGCTGGAAAAGGCAGAGTGTCTTAACTTTTAGACTGCGCGTCGTGTATCCAGCATGGAGAGGTTAATAGAGACAGATAGCTGTAGGTGCATTCCTTTACTGTACTTCAGAGACACGGGCGAAAAAAAGACACGGAGCGCGGTAAGAGGAGGCTGAAGTGTGAAACTAGTGAAGTTCATATTAATCAACTGTGAGCACGAATAGTTTGCAGTGACAGGATCCAGGGTGTGTGTGCGGTTTGTTTGTGTGAATGTTTATTTAGGCTCAGTGAGGCATCATGGGAAATGCACCAGGGAGTGTCACCAGATAAACACAACATCATAACTCTTGCACTCTGCAGGACCTCTATTTAAAAGGTCACTTCACGCTAATGACAAAAAAACATATTTTCCTAACTGTGTTGAGCCATGCAGAGAGTTTTGTTGTTATTTGCCAAGTTTTTGAGATAACGTCCAGCTGCACCTCCCCCACTATAAAAGAGGTGAATGGACTTGTGTGGAACTTATTTTTATAGATACACATGAACATCCGTCACGATCAAGCCCTTGACAAACAGAAGGATTAGCAAGTAGGTTGGCCGAAGTCTGAGGGGAGAAATTTCCAAAACTTGAGCGTATGAACCACAAGAGGAGACTCAGTATATTCATACAGGGGCAGATAAAAAAATGTTTAAGTTGTACTTCTAGTGGTGGTGAGGTGCAGCTTAGTAAGTTGTACTGCATGTCCCCAAAGCAGCTACTTTATCAGAACTACAGTAGAAATATAACCTGTATATCTGCTGACAGTGCAGCCAAACAAACAAGTGGTTGTTACTTTGCTGAGTCGGATATTTCAGCCTGTCACCTGCAACTTGCTGCTCCTTCTTCTTATTTCTTTCAATATTTACAATGGTCCTTTCCTTGTGTTTTTACTATTTCAATGCTTTAATGTGAAACTGCAGTATTAGTAATATTTGCTTTGCATTAGCGGTGACTTAATACAGCTCTGATACGGCAGAGTGAACAGTAAACAGCGCGGCTGACATCAGTGAGAGAAAAATTAGAAACAGTAACGCTGGATTACGTGCGTGCATCATTCCCTCGTGCTTAAGTAGGCAATTTGAATCCAGCACAAATGGCGGACCCCGCCAGTAACAATGAAAACTGCTCTGTCGAGAGGTAATTATTCAAATTTAAATACATTCATTGGCTGTAGCTGAGAAAATATCAACCATACATTTGATGTTAAGGATGTTGTTGATATGAAACAAGGTTTGTTTTTCTATTATTTCGGAAGATTTGGTCCAGTTTGCCTGTTTTAGATATGGAGTGTTTGCATCTTTGTGCGCATACAATTAAAATGACCCCCAGATCTCCTGCTGTTAATCATACTGTGGTGACATGAAGCAGATGACCAATTAAAAATCCTCAGGCAAATACCCAATCAGAGCTGTGCTCCGAGGGTCTTCACGCCACAGCCTGTCGCTGCTTTCTCACAGTCCTTTTACCTTTTCCGCTCTCTCCGCCACGCTGAGCGACAGGGGTCTTTTAACCGCACACATACACATGAACGCATGGGGGAAACACAGGCACACACGCACACATGAACGCAGAGCACCTTATTACTCTTTATTAATCTGCAGGGCGTTAATTGAAACCCCCCAGAGTCTGAGTCGTACCTGCATTCCCGCTCTCATTATCAGTCAAGGTGCCTTTGGGGGGAGAAGAGAGGGGGATGGTGGCGAAAGGAGAGGGCTTCTGAGTCTCCTGTGACAGGCCAGTTGTACATCCGACTGATCTGACTGAATTAAACTTAGCAGCCAGTTGGTGTCTGCTTCCTCTTCCATCAGTGGAGAAAAAGATGCCTGGAGCAAAACATGTGGATCCATGAACGTGTACGTGTTCAGTGCGTGCTTGGGTTCACAGCAGAGACCTCCCTCTCTCATCAGTCCTCCAAACTTCATGTGACCAACATCAGGTGCATGAAAATATACCTTCTTTAACCTTATCTGTACTGCTCACATTGTAACAGCTTCATGATTTTACGTCTGTGTTTGACACAGAAATAAATGCACATTTTCTAAACTGCCACCAGGCTCGGTTTGTAGACTCTGACCTCTTTTTCTCTCCCTTTTTATAAAGCTGTCAAAACATTAGTTATCAACCAATGTCTGCTGACAAGCAACACAATCACTGTTGCTCAAATTTTCCTTTGACTGTGTTTTTTTTGTCAGAATGAGCAGCGTTTTCATTCAGTGTTTTTGTTCTGCATGATTACATTACCAGATTTCAGCTGGTTCCACATGCTGAAGTTAATAACAATTTCAACAATAACCCCACAAATGTTGCAAGACTTCTGCAGCCGTGACAAGCTGATGTCTGGAATGGAAAGCTCTTAAAGCATTTGGGTCAAATAATATTATATTAAATGAATGGGCTAATTTAATTCAGACGTGCAGTATGAAGGAGCTAATAGGTGTTTAATAATTTGTAGTATTTAAAGAGTGTAGTTGATCATCAGACCTGGAGGCTGGCGTTTTATATAGTGAAACATAATTAGGATACAAGTAAGGCTAATGTACAATGAGTGGGTCATTATTGCAAAAAAAACGCAGACAGGGTGACGCAGGACCTGATGTGAAGCATCACCCTGCTTATTACACAGCTATTTACTAAGAAAAACAAGAATTTGACACAAATAATTAATTTTAAATTAACTTTATTGATTGAAAATTATTTTATTGCTTCATCTTTTTTTTTTTAAATAGGGATTAGATAGATAGATAGATAGATAGATAGATAGATAGATAGATAGATAAAACCATGTTATTAAAAAAGGAACCTGTATAATGTAAAAGTTACAGGAAAACATATGTAATCAGATTACTAAAAGGGGGTTAATTACCAGGGTTACAGTAATACATTTTAAAATAAATAATAATACAGTACCAGTCAAAAGTTTGGACACACTTTCTCATTGAATAGTTTTTTTCTTTATTTTTTTTTGTCATCTCCAAATTGTAGATTAATACTGAAGACATCAAAACTTAAAAGGAACACATATGGAATTGAAATAATAATTATTATACATTTTATTTATAGAGAGCTTTTCAGAGTAACATACAATTACAAATATGAGAAAAGAACATAATAAAACATTTCAAATGTACAAACTAGCAAAAATATTCAAAACATTTAAAGCATTTCATCACAAGAATAAAAATAACAGAATAAGTTAAAGCAGTTGCGGATGAAAGGCAGTTTTGCAGAGGTGAGTTTTTTGAAGGACGGCAGGTCAGTACAGTCACGGATGTGTTTAGGCAGAGTAGTAAACAAAAGTGTTAAACAAACCAGGATATCTTTTAGATTTTAGATTCTTCAGAATAGAAACCTTTAGCTTTGATAACCGCTTTGCACACTTCTGTTATTCTCTCAGTCAGATTCATGAGGGTTTCACCTGGAATGGTTTTCAGCAACAGGTGCACCTTGTCAAAAGTTAATTTGTGGAATTTCATGATTTCTTAATGTGTTTGAGACATCAAAGCAAAAAGTAACAACTTTAAAGAATAAAAAATTCTTCATTATTCCACATGTGTTCCATCATAGTTTTTATATTTTTATATATAAATCTACAATGTAGAAAATATGATAAAACAAAGAAATCATTGCTAACATTTGCCAATTCAATATCATGACCGTTTAACGTAGTGAAAAAAGGAAAGGAATCAAGTTACGTTACTTTTTTATGGTCATACTTGGACTACAGTACAGACCAGGTCATTTGTAACTGTATTGGATTACAAGTAACCCTCCAAACGGTGAACATCTGACGGTTGATATGTTTTACTCATCACAGGTGTTGAAACAAGCATCCTCTCAGACTCCTGTCATGAATTATGGCTCAGCTTTAGACTTCAAATTAGGTCAGGGTTCAGTTTACACAGGCAGTGCTGGCTACAGAAGTTTATACCCAACGCCAAGATAGTAAAGTGTGTACGAGTAAATTGTGTTCTTGCTCATGTGTGCGTATGCATGTGTGTGCGTGTGCGCCAGGAGAGAAGAGGATCCGATTAGTACTACTCTGAAAGTAATTACCTTAATTAAAGCAGTAATGTGTGGAGACAGAGGGGAGGAGAGGGGGAGAGGAGGGGGGAGGCAGGGGAGAACCTGCCATCTTTTATGGGGCAGTTTAGGGACTGTGTGATTTAAGGGGCACACTCAGCAGTGGGCAGAGAGAGAGAGAGGGAGGGAGGGAGGGACAGTTGGGGATGAAAGAGAAGTGGGGGTGAGAGTGGATAAAAGCGGCGTTTTGTTATGGGAGGATAGAAAAAGGTGAAGGGAGACAGAGAGTGAGAAAAAAACAAGATGAGCTCTTACACAGATCTGGCCAACAAGCTTCAACAGCTTCATTTCTATTCGTATATCATTGCTTTCGCCTGTCGGCAAAAATGCTCTCATACACGTAAACACCCACACACATACACAAAGTTCTCTCACACACACATACACAAAGTTCTCTCAGACACACA
>CAFUXE010000264.1:406376-416386 GCA_903364295.1 Serranus cabrilla
TTTTTTTTTTTTTGCAGATGTGAGTCTGCACTTTGAGCGCCATCACATCCCCCCTCCCCTCCATTCTCACCCATTTCATGTCTCCTTCTTTTCCCTCGCCATCAATGAATCGCTTCTGGTGTTCCAACAGCTACAGTAGTCGCGGCCGGCGATGTCGGGAAGAGTGGAGGGGAAAGTAGGAGGGAGAGGAAAGGGAGAGATGGTGACAAAAAGGTGCCGTTTCCTCTCAGGAGTGCCACTCATCGGTCAGCTTAAACAGCCAGGGAGGCTTTTTTTCCCCTCTCTTAACTCGCTCTTATGCACATGTAGAAAGTGAGAGGCAGATTGTAGCGGCGGCCTCCTTTCCCCAAGGGTTAAAAAGGAACATACGTTGAGGAAAAGGCAGTTTTGGAAAATGGTTCCGAAATTTGTTCAGACCAAAGCTTCGATCCCATTTGTCATAATCTATTTTCTCCTCAGCGCTTCCACTTTTTTGCTCTCTGAAATGCACACACAATCTCTCATATACACCCAGGCAGTTACACACATGCACAGAGCTGATGTGAGTTAATGAAGGGTGTAATTAAGGAGCCACAGTGATGACTGGAGATCAGGGGGAACCGATACAGATCTCAGATATACACAAACACTGATGAAAGATAGCTGGGGGTTTGTGTGTGTGTGTGTGTGCATGTGCAGGAGTGTGCATTTGGGTTTGACGGTGGAGTGCTTTGCGGACAGATGTATGAGATTGGTGTGTGTGTTAACAGACGATGAGAGATGCTGGATGATTCAGATAATGTATGGCTTCCTGTTAGATTGGCTAGACTCGGTAATTGTGGCCTGTATGGATGGAGGCGGGGAGCTTTTTAAACACATGCGATTCTAACGCTCCGGCTGCTCGGTCATTGCTAAATTATGGGAGGTGAATTTTGGTCACTGGGACAGTTATGTCCTGTTTGACCTCCAGCTTTCTGTGAGAGTTCACTTTCAGGTCAGGAGTGCAGAGGAGATGGAGGTGAAGGGGTGGTTAGAGAAGAGGCGGAGGATCATTTTCAGACACATTTTCTACTTTGTCACTGCAGTGGGATCTAATTTAATTACATTACACTTGCGTTTTTTTGCATCTGCATGACAGGTTGCACCCCATATGTGTCCGTGTGTCATTTTCCTGTCTGTATGTGCATCTGTACATGTGTGTGTGTGCATGTGTCTGGCCGTCGTGTGTGCGGGCCAGTAAATCAGTCCCAGGCCTCTCTCTGAGTGCTGTCACCTCCTAAAAGCTTTCCCTCGGTCCGGGCAAGGCCTTCCTCTTTATGTTTGAGGTCAGCATAGTTCAGGGGTCACCAGAGGTCATGCTGAGACAGAGGCGGGGCCAGTTGGGTTGCCTAGCATCATAGAACACCCACTGCTGTTACCGCGGCGATACAAAGAGACCTATAGAACACCAACTTCCTCTAGGAGTCTTAAAAGCACCAGCAGGTCCCTTTATCCGTCTTCTTTGACTTTAACTTCCTGTTTTCTAGCGCTGCCGAACTCTCTATGTATGAATCTGCACATATTGATAAAAAATATTTGACAGTACTACATGCAGAATATTTACATTTTTCATCCGGGGTTGCACTTTATTGGCATTCCTGCACTCAAAAAAACACAAAATGCCACAAACGCATCTCAAACAAATCTTGTGGTCAGTAATGTATTTCACATGGCTCCCCTTCTTTATAAATCTCATTCAGTGATTTTTTCACACATTGAGACCTAATTCCGAGATGCTGAGATGTTGTATTTATGAGCACCCATAAAATCTTTTTACTGCTTTTTCCAGCCAGGCCATTGAATGTCGAATCCACTGAGTGTGATTTTTGTTCTTACTATTGATGTCCTTTCAATTTCTCTTCTTTTGTATTTCTTTGCTCTATGACCTCCATGTACACTTTCACTCTCTGATTACAGAGACATTTCTTGAGGGACAGCTGTGGGTTGACATGCTTTTGAAATCGTATATAGATACGTTTTCATTTTCACATTGGCTGGAATGAAAGTGTCAAATCTACTTAGGGGAATACTTCACCAACTTCAAAATGACCATTTGTTTATTAATTACTCACCTGGTTTTACTGTGAATTCTTGAAGAAAGCTTTTTCCCACATGCCTCCACAGTGAACAAAGAAGCTGAAAAAGTAGAAGATTCTTGAAGAATTGAAGTAGTAAAATGGGGACCACATTTGACAACAGCTTAACAATATCAACACAACTGTTAACAAACTCTCCCTCAGCTCAGACAGTATAGTTCCAGTTATATCTATCAAGCCGTATGTCAAGTACTTCCTAAACACAGGGATTTTGGCAAAATCTGACTATTTAAAACACTTTTGCCACTCACTGCAATTCCTCGACTGGCCAATAGAGACCGGCTCCAGTGAGCCCGTCTCCATGTCAACTTTGAGGGTCTGGATTTTTATAAACCTCATATTACTCATCCATTTAATTTATATTAAGGCTTAAAGTTATACATAACTCTGCTACATCCAGTCCGCTCAGCCCATCCATCCTCCACCTCTCTGCTCCTGTATTGGGTTAACCTGGAGTTAGGAGAGTCATGCACTGCCAAGATGGCAACAGCCAGAGTCACTGGAGCCACCTGCTTCATTTCAGGTCTTAAGAAACCAATGGATGACATCATGACACCATGTCCATATTTTTTTTCAGTCTATGCTACTGCTTCACTTTTCCACAGGCACGCTCCTCTTCTGTGCAAGTCTTGATGGGAATTGTTTTAATTTGTACACTTGGGTGAAAATGCATGTTAATACAAATACACATTTGTGTGTAGCGTGCATACATATAGACTTATATATACATATAAGACTTATATAAACATATAAGTCTTTGTTTAAACTTAATTAATAGCTTTTTCTTAAAAATGTCAGAAATTCTTCTCTAAAGTTCAGAAAATTATAAAAAAAATTTAATCCCAGATTGAGACTTTGTAAACAGATGTTTTGATGCAGTTTTGCTGTTGTTAAATCCTAATTACTCTAATTCATCAATACCTTTTTTTTTCATTTTCGGATCCCTTGTTCACCTTAGAGAGAAACAAAGTTTTCTTGAAGAACTCAAGTTATGATAAACAAATGTTGACTCAGTGGGTGAAGTATTCCTTTAATAGCAAAGTTTATTGTCCAAGGAGCTCAGAGAGGAGCATGCTGCACGGCTACAAGTCTTGTGGATAAAGAGTAGACGGACAGCAGACATGGTCCACCAGGCCAGATCAGCCAGCATGGACACAGTCACGGTTGGTTGACCCAACCAGCCAAGAGGCTCAGAGACAAGAATAGACAGATACCAACAGAAGAGGGATGTGAGTGTGTGTGTGTGTGTGAGAGTGTGTCCTGTCTCTGTTGTGGAGACTGAGTTATACACACATCCCCGGGCACCTGAAGGGGTTAGGTTGGGTTTGGTTGCCATGGAAGTGTTTGGAAGCACTTACACTGGGCAGGCCGAGCTGCGCTGTCAGGTAAATAACACACACACACACACACACATACATGAGTCGAAAAAAAAGTTGATTGTTGACTCTCACTCTTCAGAAGGTATCGCCATGGTGACTGAGGCCTTTTTAAGAGGTCGTAGGTCAGCGAGCAAAGCTGCATGACCTCATTACTAATACTGGTCAGTGACACTGGGGTGTGACTGTGTGTGGATGCCTGTTCACATTGGTCACCGTCCTCTGCTTTCTCTATCAGAAAGCAGCAGCCGTAATTGCTTTTAATTGACATGTGCTCAGATTCAGTGTTTCAGAGTTCAGCGGGGCCAAGCCACTCAAAAGGGAGAGCATTAGTTTACAACCCCCGCCCACACAGGTCACACAATCCTCATATCTTGGTCCCAGTCTCCTCTCTTTTCTTAAAGTCCTTCACTCCGGACTCACAGAAAGTGACGGACACTGAGAGGGGAAGGAGAACAAGCGAGGGTAAAGACAAAATGTGCAACGCTTACAAGGCTGCTAGGCAAGTAGTTACCCTGGAAACAGTCGAGAGCCCGGCAGTGCACACAATGAACGCACACATATACACACCACGCACACAATAGCCGCAGAGGCCTAAAGTGTTGCTAATTAGCTAGTCTGCGCTGGTTCTTTGTGTGAGCCATTTTAAAGGAGAGATTAGAGTCAACAGGGAGGAGGAGAGGAATGTAGCTCTTCTCTCTCTTTGCTTTCTTCTGGAGCTCTGGGACAGCGTGTGACGGCCCCTTTTTTCACCTGACACGCAGAATGCATTCGATTTGTTGTCTTGTCAGTTAAGTTTTCCATAACTTAAAACAACAACAAAAAAAAGCAAAACTTAATTTGAGATTAAGTAAGATTTGTCCTATTATTGAGACAATCATAAAAAGTCGATACTACTAGATTTTTAAAACTTCTTTTTCTTTCTGCTTCACCAAAAACTGTTATATATTAATATGGGTATTTACATTAATAGCTTTCTTTCTGTTGTTAAGAATGTCTGCTCTAAATTTCTGCTCATTACGTCTTCAACTAACTTTTCAATGAATCTGCAGATTATTTCAGAAAATTATGAAAAATGTTCATCCCACATTCTCCAAATTGGCCTCTTTAATGTCTTGTTTGGTTGGACTTTAATATGATATAAAACACAGTAAAGCATCTCCATATTTGGGAGGCAATTAAAAAAAATGTAAATTAAAAAATTAAAGAAAAGATTTATCACTTAACAAAATGATATCTTATCTTAATCTTATTTTTCAGACAATCAACTAATGGATTAGTAGATAAATTGTTGCAGCTCTAATGTTCATTCAAAGACAGCTTTTCCAAAAAACAAACAAACATGTATAACATGTATAATATGAAAAATGTGTTTATGTATGTAATAAGTAATATGATAACACATTACTCACAATTTTCCCAGTTTTTAATAAAAATATCAGACAAGTCAGCTCCCATTTTAGCTGCATTACCAGAACCAGGTGTTGGAAGTGACAATGAAGGTTCAGACAGCTGCAGTAGGTACAGTAGGTCAAAGTTGAACCAGGCTGAAATGAAGCAAAATCTCTTGAAAAAAAGTTTGTGGTAAAAAAAAAATGTGTTTACTTTTATTTGGACAAATCACCACTTTTCCAAATCTGTAAACCAAATTGTCAAATTCAGAAATGCAATGATAGCAAGAATAAAGATGCAGACATGAATAAAATAAGTTTTAAAAGAAAAGCCGGGGCTTTGAGGTATTTTAAATTGAAAAATGTGCCTGTTCACATCTGGCAGTATTGACCCTCTTACTAAATCACACAGTCCAGCGCACGCACACACTTTCCCATTTCCCCTTTTTTGGAACACACCCCTGCTTCTCATTTGGGGAAGTTAAAGATTTTTTTCTTGTTTAGAACTTTTTTTGTACAGCAGCCAACCTTTGTTGTGCCTGCCCACTTCCGGTGTTTGTGTGTGTGTGGCAGGGGTGGGTGCGAGGGTGTGTCCATCTCCATCTCTGCAGCCACAACCAGGTGTAAAAACCCTCTGAACCAAGAACATGAAAGCGTTTTATTTCCATCGAAGCGGGCAGGCAGGCTAATACTTTTACAGGCCACTGACTAGGAGCGTGTTTTTCTGTTTAACCAATAGGCGTCTGCGTGTGTACATTTCTCTTCATGTGTGTATGTGTATGCATGTGCACATGGCAGACAGTCTCTGTTTGTGTATGTATGTGTTTTCCCTCTGTCTCCTGAGCTGAGTCTTGGCAGTGTCTTGCATGTGTTATTAGTTTGATTTTTTTTTTTTTTTTTTTTTGGATATTAATAATAACAGTTAAACGGTTTCCATATGTGAGGCCTGGTTGCCAGGCTAGTGCTATCCTCATCATGGGCTGGTCTCGCTCAGTCTAGCCTCACAGGAGTTGCTCTCGTTGGGCAGCGGAGGCTTAAACTCTGGAGGTCACCCAGCTAAGACCTAACACCTAAGTGGTCTTGTCTTCCCAGGAGCATGACCAAACTACTTAACTGTCCTACCTTATGCAAGATGAGGGCTAAATATTACAAGGTACACTGTGTGTTTATGTGTGTGTGAGTGTGTGAGTGTGTGTGTGTGTGTGTGTGTGTTTTCCGCTGTGGGCTGGGTCTGTCTGGAGTGAGACCTTCCTCTCTTGCCAAACGAGCTGTGTTGAAAACCGCAGGGAAACTGCATATGTGTATATAATGTATGACGTGTATTTGTGTGTGTGTGTGTGTGTGTGTGTGGAAGGAAACTGCTGTAGAGCTATTTGCCATCAATTAGCCGCCTGGACTGAGATGAGGCCTACAGTACAGAGGGAGCTGCTTTTATATCCTCAGGAAGGGAGTTCCTTTCTCTTTCTGTCCCTGCTCACCTCATCATTATCTTTAATTGTCTATCTCTTTATGCCCTTTTCCCTTCACTTAACACAGAAAAGCTGACAACATCTCCTCAGGAAGATCGGTATATTTCCCTCTGTGTGTGTGTGTGTGTGTGTTCAAGATGTGAGTGTATGATGATGAATTGTGTAATGATATAAAGCAGTCCTGGGTATTCAGTCAGCTCCTTTTTATGACTCTGCGTATACCCCTGTGAATCAATAGAAACATTAGATGAGTGTAGGGACATAGTTGAAGGGGAGAGGTTTTCTCGTTTCACAAAACAGTTTTGAACTGAAGAGAACCATCTGGAAAACGGCAGGGTCCCCGGAGTTTAGAACAGGTCCCTTTTGTGAAAAATAGGATGTGAAAAAAAATCTAAAATCGGCCAGGGTTTTCAAACATTACGGCATATTTTGAAGTTCTTTTGGAGTTTGTGAGTTTTTATTACGTTGGCTCTTGAACGCGGTCTTTCCTCTCTTTAATGGTCAGTCTGGGCCCAGAGAAGCTTGCTTCAGCCGTTTTAAAACCTCAGCTCTCGAACGGTTCCTTTATATTGCGGAAACATTACATTAAATAGCTGAACGGCATTGCGGCTGGCGGGTGTTTCTGAAGGTGTCCCAGATAGTTCCAGCTCGGCGGCGGCCGCCTAAACAGATTGAGGTATTCAGTGCCGTTTAAGCTCAGTTATATTGGTGGACAACTGGTTTGAAGTCCACGTTGCTATGAGCGAAAACAAATGGCAGAAAAAGCTGGTGAAGGGAGGCCGGAAAGACCTGATTAATACCAGAGAAAGAGAAGGAGTACGTGAGGAAGAGCCAGGGGAAAGGGGCGAAGCTTTGGCAGAACATAGTTTATTTGTAACCCACCGTGAAATTGGCCGGCTTTAGCAGGCTTTGGTTCAGGCTGCCCCTTACCCCTGTATGTTTACCCCTGGAAACCCCTGATCTGCCCTAAATATGTATACCACTCCCTGCTCCCTGATACCTTCACCGTAGAGTAAAATTGCATCTAAATTTCAAGACTTTGTTGTGAAATGAGTGTATTTTTTGACAGATGACTTGCTTTCATGCTTGTGTTTCTCTAAACTTGTCACTTAGTGCTTACACCCGCCAACAAAATGCTGCTAACTGCTGAGCAGACCTCCCCCCATTTCTGTGCTGCAGAACTAACATTTCTGCCCAAACATAATCCTGCAAATTTCCCATTAAATTTAACGTCTGGTGGAAAACATGAGCATCAATGAAATCCTGTAATGTTCAGTTGGGATAAAAACTTCCAGACTTTGGCCTTGATGGTTGCACGGTTAACAACTACAACAAGCTTTGAGACTGTCAATCTCCTCAACAGTTTACACAAAACTGTATAAGGTCGTTATCTTCATTGTGAAAATATGGCATCCCTTAAAGGGACAGTATCTTCCCCTTAGCCATAATTCTATTTATCACTAGCATTATAAATACAACTACAGGTAAGAGAAAACCTATGTTTTTTTGATTCAGGGGTGAACTGTCCCTTTAAATATTCATGCCCTAATCCTAAATACAGCTTCACCTATTTAACTACCTATCCCAGTCCCACAGCTGCCGTCACAGTAGTGGGTCTTTGTCTGACAGTCAAGGGAAGGCGAGGGTCCTCTCATAAGGCCAACAGCTGCATTCACCAGACTTGGTTTCCATTGGCCTGGACAGTCTATTTTAGGCCTCCGTCTAACCCATATCTGCTCTCAGGATTTACTGTGGCGAATAAGGGTATGGGTAACAGATTTCTAGAGAGGAGAGGGGAGGGGGCAGGGCACAAGACAGACAGAATACTTGGAGAAATGCCAGCCAAAGTTTTGTGAGTTATACATTATATGGAGAGGCAGAGTGAAGGCAAGAGACAGATCGGGTGATATAGACGGAGAGAAAGAAAGTAGGAGTGATCTGGGAAAGCAATCTGGTTTTTGTGGTGACTGACAGTGATGCATTTGATACGTGAGATTCCACCGCGGCTGTAACCAAGCCTTCACTCACACATGCCCCAAAGTCATACAGCAATCCCACTAACTGTCACCTCTTCAGTAATCCCACTTTGTGTACTGGGTGTGTGGGTGTAAATACCGGGCCGGCTTCTGAACGCAGGTGAGCCGCTGGTGCTGTAGTGTCATCATCCTTTTAACACATTTACATTCTTTGTAGATTGTGTTACATCTGTTGAGTCGTGTTTCATCTTCTTCTCTGATCATGATTCCCTCTGAGCGTCCAGGGAAAGAGAAGGAATCTCAGATAAGAGAGATTTAGAGAGAGAGTAAGCAAAGACCAAGCCAGAAGGAGAGAGTAAATGAAAGAAGGAGAGGGGTTTTAATGGAGTTTGGAGGTGTGTTTTTTTTTTGGTGCTAAAGTGAGGAAGCGCAGTGCTAACGGATACAAGGGATCACAGGGGGGGGGCGACCCAGGAGGACGGCAGCATCGACGCAGCTTTAGCTTGGCTTTCAGCTTCAATGACAGCACTCAAGGAAGAAGATAGAGTGAAAGGGGGAAGAGGAAGAAAAAAAGAAGATCCACTGCTCCTTTCTGAACCCGGTCTCTCTCACTGATCCAAAAATCAGAAAGCGTGCAGGCCTGTAGAGGAGCAGCTGGGTGTGACGAGCTCTTTTCTACGTCTTCACCCTGTATCTCTCTACTCCTCTCTCCATCTCCTGGGTAAGAAAAGGGGGTTTAGGCATGGAGGAGCAGTGCATTAGTAGCCTCTCTTCCCAGGCTGCTGAGCTGGTAAGACAGACAGGGGGATACATGTTTGGCGTTGGAGAGATCGGTTGCATCGGACGCTGCCGAAACATCTGAATCACTCGCTTCGTCTAGCCTGGGTTAGCCGTGTCGCGGACAGATGCAACAATGAGCCTCTCTCTCACCCTCACTTGTGCTCCTTTCTTTTTTTTTGTACTCTCTTCTTCTTGGTCTAAGAGCAAAGAAATCTGATACCACCTGCCTCCCCCTTGCCCTTCCTAACTCCCTCCACTCCTCCTCCTCCTCCTTCTCCCTCAAGGACAGCCCACTGTCTGCCCCGGGGGCTGTTTATCTACGGGGGGAGATGAGGAGGAGAGGGTAGGAGGGGGACCGGTTTGTTTCGTTTCGGCCGTCAACAATGGACCTCAGTCTGTGCTGACGGACTACTCCAACATATGGTACCCACCTGTCCCCCTCTCTCTCTCTCTCTCTCTCTCTCTCTCTCTCTCTCTCTCTCTCTCAGCGTCCCCCTCCTCCTTTGCTACGTCTCTCTGTTTAGATTTCTTTGCTTATTCCTGCGTTCTCTCTCCCTGTCTCACCCAAACACACTGGGCGGATTAGAGGCCAGATTCATCACACACACAGACCTGTTTGCTTTAGCAACCTGAGCCAGGCACAGGCGCACACACACTTTCACAGAGAGTATGGACATGTGCATTTACACACACACACATACTTGCTGCAAGATCATCGCGCACACATAGCGAAATTTAATTTCAATCCTTTTCTTCTAATGGATCCTCTCAACGATCCCCCTCCTTTGAAAGAAACATAGTTGTCAGCCATTTTTTCGGAATCCTGTTAAGGAGAGAAAGTAGCCTTTGCTGTGTATGTGTGCGTGTGTGTGTGTGTGTATGTGTGTGTGTGTGTGACCCTGCT
>CAFUXE010000264.1:423578-437329 GCA_903364295.1 Serranus cabrilla
TCTCTTCTTTTCTTTATTTATAATAGAGGGGAGGATCTGAGCTGAGAGCAAAAGAAACTCTGAGATTATATCTGCTTTTTGATTGGTTGTTCAGAGATGGTCTCTGTGTTTGGCTGGCTGTGTGAGATGGTATCAATCCACTCTGTGCGCGCGTGTGTGTATGTGTGTCACTGTCATGTGTCAGATTCAGGAGAAACTCGACAATAGCTCAAGTCTCTAGACGGCCAATTGCAGGAAAAATTGATTGTGTGCAACAAAAATCGTAGCTACACTTGCTGAAAAGCACAATAATCACACTAGTGTGAGGGATTATTTGGGAGTTTGATGATTCGAAACTAAAGATATGTTTTGATTTGATATTAGAATAAATTGTACACAGATAGAAATGATACTTAAAATGTTGGTAGATATAGATAAGACTTCAAATAACAGTCTGGGAATGGGAGAAAATTGCCATTGGGCTGGATATGTTACACAGATTGTTACTCCTATGATCTGGTATATCACTGGTGTATTACAACTGACACCAATGTGAATTTCTGTTGTGCCTTACTCCGTGCTAAGATTCACTGGTGTAACCCTTTTTTCCATCATCAACCATGGCTGAAATAACCACAAGTGCTTTGTAACATTTGTGGAAGTCCCAGATCCATTGCCAACTAAACGCTGTCGTGTCTGGGTTCATAGCATCATTCAGAGTTGTGCACAGTTTGAATTTCAGTAGATCATAAAACCAATTCCTGTTTTCTGAAAAGAGTTCAAATTGATGCAGAAGATTTGCTACAAACACTGATGGGCTTTGTAGCATCATGGGTGACCCAGTGCGAGTGGTGTAGTTGCATACCACATGTGCACGAAATGCTCTGAGCAGCAAGTGCATGAACCAAAATAATATAAAAACAGTCACACACAACCAGACAGGGACAGGTTTGAATCATGCACTGGCTGGTACTGGGAAGGTGGAAATACTAACTCTATAGTAACTCTACTGGATAAATAGATGTCCTTATTCTGCAAGTAATGCTGATGTGCCCTTAAGCAAAGCATGCATAAACCTTTGGCTGAACTAAAGAGCTTCCATGTGCGAATGAGTTGTCAGTAATGTGCAAGAAGAGAATGCGAGCTCAGTCAGTCTTCCCTGAGTAAGTGTCTGTGAAAAAGGCCATTCCTCTGTGAGAGATTACACTTGAAAGATATCCATGCCTTCTGTGGTATTCAGATAATTTCTCTCTTTAGGTGTCTGTTTGTAGTAGGTATTGGACATAATTGGCCACAGTTACCGTAATTGGTCGTGGCACGCGTGCGACTGAGTGAATTGGTGGGCGCACAGTTGGCAGACAGAGTGCCAATTGGCGGATTACCCAGCATGATGCGTAGCATGCCTCCATGACCTGCCACACGTTCTCTACAATGGACACACTTGGCACGCGCTCATACACTGGGTGGGCACAAGCAGACACATATACACCCACTTGGCAGACACACGCCTGGCACACTTAACACACTGCCACTTGGCATGCACACATACAGATTAGCGCACGTGCTTGGCTGTGGCCCATACGTATGTAATTGAATAGCGCGGTGTCCTGTTTTCATGTATTATTGAGGAGCTCGTTTAATTAGGAAAAAAATGAAAAGACTCATTAGAGATATGTTAATTAGCCTGCCTCTCTGCTCTCTGGAGAGGGCTGGCACCAGCACAGTGGGATGGAGGAAGAGAGGGAGACACGCGAGGCAGAAACTGAGTCATGTCAGTCTAAAAGCAGAGTTTGTTTCAGTGAAAATACTTTCAGTTGTTACAACCCTAATTCGCAATTTTTCTATATGTTGCTGAATAGTTTCCTGCCTTCCCCAGCTGCCTTATTTGAACTGCTGCAGATTCGTAAAGAAAATAGTGAATATAAAGATTCTGAGGCAGAGTTCAAAGTCTTTTAACTAATCAACAAAAGTATGTGGAAAGATGAGTGTTTAGCCCCCCAGAGTCTGCGGTACTGAAGCGGTTCCCTCTCTCCTTCTCTTTTATTTCCTTTCAAAGTGTTTTTCCCAAAGCACTCCTTTTGTCCACTCAATGAAAGTGCTTAGTTGGCAGTTTCTCTTATTTGATGTGGAGGGAATTGGGGCTGCTTGTGTGTGTGTGTGTGTGTGTGTGTGTTGGGGGGTAGTATGGGGTCCTGACAGTTTGTGAAGGGTGTATGGGTGGAGGTTGAGCAGGCACTGGAATGGGTTTGGCTCCGGGCAGAGGGATGGACAGACAGAGGGGAAGGCTGGAGAGGAGAGGTTTGGGTCTGGCCACTCAAGTGTGAAACTCTTATTTTGTGATTTGAAACATGAGTGAAATCAGTAATGAAATATGGTCGATAACGGCTTCTCACACTTCCCAATGAAATGCCCTGAGTGTGTGTGTGTCTGCGTGTGTGTCTCTGGAAATGTGTTGTCATTTTTATTCTGAAGCACTGGGGCGTTAGATGGAGGGAGACGGCGGACGAGGGGAGAAGAAGGGAGGGAGAGAGAGGGAGGGGGGAGAGGAGGAGGATTTTCCACTTGAACTTGCTGGTCTTTCACTGTCTTTCGCCTCTCTGAAGTTTTTTTCTTTTTTTATTCATTTGTCTGGACCCTGTCAGGGAGAGCTGAGTGTTATCCACATGCACAGTGTGTATGAGTATGTGTGAATTTTGTGAGCTTTAAACAAGGCCCAACTCAGCGATAGGCCAGTTCACATCCAAACTCCCTGGATTCCTTCCCTCTGCTGTCCTCACACCTTTATCATTGCATCTGTTCATTCATCCTTACATGCATTCATCCACACAACCAGTCATCCATCCATCCTCTTTGTCTCCAGTTCAGTTTGTTTTTACAAAGATGCTGAAAGACAAACTGTTTCACCTGTGCATGTTAAATAAAAACATCTGAGAAAACTACCATATGACTTTAAGTGACTGTTTACCCCAAAATAAAAATACATATTTATTCTGTTATTTCTCAGTCTTGATTGCGCCCCATATACTTAAATTAAATGTAGAGAAGTCCGAGATCTTTACAGCCAAGTATTTTAGATTTCAGGGGTTGTGTCTTTAAAAAAATATGCTTGCCAGCTGTGAGCAACTTGGCAAACAATTTAATAAATTGCAGTAGCAGCTCAGGAAAGAAAAGAATAAATGTGTCCAAAATGTCAGCTTTGCATGAGGGAAGAAAACAAAACCTGTTTTCAACTTTTTCAAATTGCTTTTTTTCAGACAGTGTTGTGCTTTTTTAATTGTTTATTCAAATTTTAAAAAATATAGAAACACTTGGAAAAAATTAGAAATCACTCAGTTTGGCAGTGCATTGTTTTTACTGAATAGTGACAACAAGCTATGGGCTAAATAAAGCTTTTTATGTGCAGTTCACCAAAAAGCCAATACAACTTCTGCAGGCTGTAAGCCATATTGGCATATAACTCATACTGGCTTGCACAAAAATACATGTGAAGCGAAGGGAAATAGTAATAGAAACAAAACATGCATGCAAAGATTCAATAAAAGTCAAACCTCTTTTGGCACTTTTAGGCTTTTTTTTGGCTTCGGCTTACACACACATTGTTATAGACACAGACAGAAACATTACTCAGCAAAAAGTCTGAGGCAGTAAGATTCCTGTATCATCCCCAACCCCACCTGGCTTCGCTCATCAGTTCCCCCTGGAGTAATGTGGCCCCTGGCCCCGCTGCAGATTAGCTGGAGGAGGGGTACTCACCACACACAATGGGGCCCTTTTACTTGCAGTGAAGGCCTGGCCCTGAGCTCCAAACAACGCTCTCAGCACAGTGGGCGCTCCTTCTATTTCTCTTCTTCACTCAAATGCTTTTCTCCTTCACTTCTCTGCTTTTCTCTTTCTAGCCCCCTTGCTCTCTTCCCCCCCTCAACCCCACCCACCCACCTCATGCTCTCCTCTCATTTCTTGGCATGATGAGCACAGACAGGCTGTTTACCTGGAGGGACTGAAAGAGGGTAAGGAGTGATAGTGATGATAGCTGGTGAATAAACAACCAAAAAGAAGTAGGGGAGTTCACCACACACCAGTAAAGGATCCTTTACACACCAAGCCCCGCACAGTGCTGCCTGTATTTTTAAACGGGAGGCTCTCATTTACCCCCCAGCCTGCAGGCAGCAGCTACAGTGGCAGAAGAGGGTCATGCAGTTGCCATGTGCATGAATAAGCACAGATTTCTCCCTTTTTTCGACTGCTGCTGCGTCAAACTTTTGCCATCAGAAGAGGAAAAGTTTGTGCTGATAGTGACATTAAAAAAAGGATTCAACCGTTTTTAAAAAGGATAGCAATTTAGTAGAAGGTGAGCAAAAGACTGGAAGACAGAGGCCAGTTTTTATGGCCATCTAGGTGTGTGTGTGTGTGTGTGTGTTTGTGTGTGTGTATGACAGGAAGAGAGGCAGGCGTCCCTTCCAGGGTGAGGTGGTAATGCTCAGTGACAAGGATAAACAGCGCTGGGGTTTGCTCCTACCAGGAGAGGGGGATGAGGAGGAGGAAGAGGAGGAGGAGGGGAGGCCCGTGTCAGCCTCTCTCTCCTCCTCCTGCTTTCTCCTCTGTCATTTTTTCAATTATCCCTCTCTCCTGCGTGTCCCCATAGACCCAGAGGCAGGGCCCGCATCATTTAGACTGAGAGCCTGTTTAGATTCTGATTATAGCCTCCTTTCTTCTCACCACTCACTGCCGTCACACACACACATACACACATAGACAACACACACACCTCATACTGGCTGCACATTTTTGAGCCAGCATGAGGTGAATAACTGTAGCAGTAAATGATCTGTTGGATGTTATTGATCTTTTAGAAACCACAACGTGGTTTGTGTTGTCCATCATTTTAAACCATCTTTGCATTTGACATGTTTTAGTTACATTTAAAGAGTTTTAAGCATGTTTTGAAGATAATATCGCAAATTGCAATTATTTTGTCTACGATAATCGTAACATGAAATTTTCACATCGCCCCATACCTATTAATTCTGTTTATTTTTACATTTGGTATACATACAGTGGTGGCTAAGGAAGCTGTGTTTTGGATGTGTTTTTGTGGAAGGTTTGGAATCCAAAGTTCACTCTAAATGAGAGAAGATGCAGTCATAAGACCAGCCTGTCTCTGTATAAACACGGTGCTGAGCCGCATTGGGCTTATTCCCCCGGCTGCATGCTGGTTTAATATCAGATAGCCCTCTTTCCTCCCTTTCTGAGGTTTCATCTGAAATGGAAAGTGGGGCTTTCCTCCTCGTTAGAATGAAAAGTCATCAAGGGAGGAGAGGAGAGAGGGATGGAGGCTCATTGAAATGCAAGTTACATCCCCCTTCTTTTTCTCTCTTTGCTCCTCTGGGACTCCATGCCTTTCTCCTCCTTCTCCTTCCCATCTTTAGGGCACTCCCTCGCTCCCTCTCTTCCTTTGTTAATCAGTTAAACTCCCTCTTCAAACAACCCCTCTAATTACTCCTCCACTCTCTGTAAACGACAAGGCTGTCTCTCGCTTCTCCTCTCCTCCCTCCTTCCCTCCCTTCACACCCCCCCAGCTCCCTCTTTCCAAGACAGGGGTTGACCTCTGTCAGCCACCGACCCCTCAGGAGTGTGTACGTGTGTGTATGTGTGTGCAATTGTGTGTGGGTGCGACTGATTCATTTGTTAATGACAGGAGCGACATCTTCGGTTAAAAAAATCCTACTTTTACTAGTGTTTTAACTTTCTTATTTTATTTATGAGACACCTGCTGTACAGGACTGTATGTTGGCTCACCTGTATTTGTGTGTTTTCCAGTCACAACCACCTTCCAAAAACCTGCTGGGTTGGGTTGCTTCCTCTTTCCAGATGATTCTTCACACATCTCTATTTCCCTTTCTTTCTCCCCACCTCCTTGCCCACCTTACTTCCTTCTTTCCTTGCTTCCTTCCATGCTTCCTTCTCCCCTCTCTCTGCTCACGCCTCCACTCACTTCCCCCCCCAAGTTTCACCTCTCTCCCACTAATCTACCACGCATCTCTCTCTTTTAAATTAACATGCAACATGAAAAAAATGGGACGACAGCGGGGAAAAAAATTAAATGCATTTAATAAATGGCTGACTTCAAATCGCCCGGCTTTTCAGACTCTCCCTATTCACAGTCCAATGAAAGGGGAGAAATCATTCACCGGGAGAGACAAAGCCGAATGAAAATATAATTCCGCATTGTGAAGCGCTTTTGTCCTGGCCCGTCAAATCGCTAATGGCGAGGCTTTTGTTTTGTGGCGGCGCTCTCAGGCTGGCGGTGTCGTATGGCGGTGGCAACGCGTGCCCCATAATCACCACGCTTTGTGATATTAGATTATAGGGGCAATTAATGGCGTCAAACCTTAACTACTCAGCATTCAGCCTGCCACACACACATTCAGTCTTAAACACATGCGTAGGTGCACACACATGTACACACACACACACACATGCATTGCAGTATATCAGCGCTTCCACACATGGATGCGCGTTTGATTCTGGCGTCAGAGCGTCAGACAACACACAGAAAGGTGCTATAACTCCAGTAATTATTACGCCTGTGACTTGGAAATGTCAATGGCGGTGTGTATAAAATAGAATGTATGAGTTGTCAAGGAGGAAGAATGGGATGCACAAGAGCAATTAATTACAGCTTTTCATTTGGCAGCTTAGACTGACAAGGCCCGGCGGCGGGGGCAAGCTGGCATGACGCCAAGCGGCACCCATCACCGCCCCCACCTTGCTCAGCACCCCCCCGCCGCCACCCCATCCCCTCTGCCTGTTCCTTTACCAACTGCCACAACACCACCCTTCCCCTGCCTCACCCCGCTCTGACTCTGTCTTTTCTTCTTCTTCTCCCTCGGCTCAAACACGCACACTCTGGCACCGCGGCCCATTCATCTACTATCCTCCATCCCCTCACGGTTACATGTGGCCGGGAGTGTGTTTAGTCAGGGAAGCCTGCTTTGATAAAGGCAGAGTGTGGGGGCCACTGACAGACACACAGGGAGAAAAAGGAGACAGAGAAGGATGGAAGGAGGGAGGCAGGGAGGGAGGGAGGGGGGAGACAGAGGCCAGGTGGGAAAGAGGGTGTTAGTATTTATAGCCAATCTTGTTTACAAAGTCAAATCAGCTCTTTACAGATTTAATTTACCAGTGACAGCTCGTCTCCTCTTTTGCTCTCTAACACACAATCCCCTCTCCCATCACCCTCCCTACCTGCCATCCCCTCAGGTGGTGAGTAGATAGACTGCTCTGAAGAGCGCGCCGCACACACTGGCACTTGTGCGTGCCCACACACACAAGCCCACACACAGACGCACACCGTTTGAGCGCGAGAGAGAGATTGATATTTCACTGCGGAGTGAATATAGAGAAATGGGCAATTTCAGAGGTGATAACTCACCCTTGTGTTCCTCTGTAAAACAGCCATCCCCTCTTAACAGACAGGATTATTTGTATTGCGAAGGCAGTATATGTTATTGATGTGTCGGCGGGGAGGGAAGGCTCGTCCTGTAAACAGAGAGAGAATATCAGCTCTCTGACTCCATCTCACTCACTAAATAGCTTCTGATGACTGAACTGCTTTGTCTCTTTTATCCCACTTATTGTTTTCTCAAACCTTAATTCAGATAATAAATACAAAAGCTCTTTGTCAGCAGGATTGTCTGTGTGGTTTTTCAGATTCTCTGTCTGCATTTGTGCATTTGCGACCGTCTCAGTTTCTGAATTATGTAGTTAGTTTGTCTTCAGTTTTGCAGTGTTTGTCATCAGATTAGCAGCTCTGCCCATCTGCATGTGCATTAAGCGTGCTTGCACAACACATCTGCAAGAATCACCACGTTTCTCTTTCAGTCCTCTCACTGTCTGTCTCTCTCTCTCTCTCTCTCTCTCTCTCTCTCTCTCTCTCTCTGTGTCTTTGCCTGCCTGCAGCTCTATCTGATGAGATAGACATCTCATCAGATAGCCACTTTGTTGTTCCTTTCTTCTTAGCCAGCCTTGACTGTGTGGAAAGAGAATCGGAGGCAGTCCTAATCATGTGTTTATAAAAGCAGATAAGATTTTATATTTTATAGTGAGATCGCATATCTGTCCTTTTATCTGTCTGTTGTCACAGCAATTGCCAGTTTTTTGTTTCTTTTTTTCCCCGTCTTGTGAAGGAAAGTGTCAACAATGTATGTGTGCTGCGATGCGTCTGTCTATTTATCTTTGTCTGATGTTGCCAGCTTTTCTTCTCAGTGACTGACAACAGAGAATAAGAGACAACACACCTCTCTCTAACTTTACCTGTCCGTACCAGCATGCTGTACGGCCTCCATTCACATTGTTTGTTTTCAGTTAAGCATTCGGTTGCAGGCACAGTCATGCTTAAAGCTCGCTGTGCCGGCTGGGTCTTTCACACAAAGCTTAACCCATTGATTGAGATGTCCTACTTTTTGCAATCTAGTCGCTAAAAATGTGTCTAAAAATGTGTGTTTTGCTGTGCTGTCCTCAGGTTCCTGTGTCCATGGCTATGATGAGTCCACAGATGATCACTCCTCAGCAGATGCAACAGATCCTGTCCCCCCCTCAGCTCCAGGCCCTGCTGCAGCAACAGCAGGCTCTAATGCTACAGCAGGTAAAACACACACACACACTCATTCACACACACACACACACACAGACGGTCCCGGGCCGGCATGTTCGGATGTGTCTGTTTTAGTAGGCGCTGACACATACTGGGCGTGATTGTGTCTTATTCAATGCACAGAGATCTTTGAAGATAAATACACATCCACATATCCACTTATACACACATTGTCATTTCGAGTACCTCCTCTTTAGCATTGTTGCTAGGAGAAGGTGCATGCTCTCGCCTGCAGGCACACATGTGGGCACTCACACACACACACACTTCTCAGCTCCGCACGGTGAATCATGGTGATTCAGGAGTGTGTGTTGATGCCCGGCAGGTGAGAGTGGGGTTGCCATGTCGACACAAACCAATAAACACTCTTCATCTGCAACAGATCTGTCAAATACCCAACCGCACCAACCTGTGACCTCCTACCCACACACACCAAACACACACGCAACCTTGTAAAGGCTGTGAAGAGGACTATTAACAGAGTGGGGATAGAGAAGTAATTACGGCATAGGGGACGTCTAGAAAACACATACATGCACACGCAGGAGAGGCCAGAGCAGACAGTGGATTTAATAAGGAGCGGTAGCTTTAGGCGAGTATAAATTGCAGTGGGAAGATCTGACAACATGTATCATAATGGAAATGTGAAATGTGCTGGCTTTCTGGAAACAGACATGCAGATGGCTAAGAACCTCTTCACCAGCTCTTTTTTTCTCTAACGAGGAAAAGGGAGATGGGGGGGAAAGGGGCTTGATAATGCACACTCACTCACTTGCTCTCTCACACACGCACGCACACACACACACACATTACGCTCCCACTATTAAAACCACTGAGTTTAACATTGCTCTCCCACTTAATTAACCACAGTATGGACTTGCTCTTAGTGTATATCTGCAAATCTGGCACTTTTACACACTCACACACACACACACACATACAGAACAATCAAGCAACATATCACTCACTGAAGCATTAAATTTCATATCCCCATGGCAATACAGCATTGTGTAAGAGTGTGTAAGTAAGGTTTACGGCCCACTGCTGCACAGCAGTTGTGTGTTTGTACCGGCAATCATTTGTGGATTTGCATGTGTGGGTGTGTGTGTGTGTGTGTGCGGTTTGTGTTTTAACCTTTAAGTTTCCTCTAACCTTTACTTATGCTACAGCTGCTATGCCGTTCATTCTTAGTGTGTTCACTAAAGTCAAGGTCATGGTAATAGGCTGGAGAGGTGAGTGCCTCACTTACACATACTCTTAATGCACAGAGCCACTGAATCAAATCATTAAAAAGACCTTAATTATCACTTAATTATTCCCTCAACTCACCACTCTCCAGCCAAGTGTGCGCGCGTGTGTGTGTGTGTTCTTGCATATGCATTTGTCTGTGTGATGAGGAGGCGATCAGGGCTAGTGACGCGTAAAAGAGAGATTAACTCGGCCTAAGGAGCGATAAAAGAGAGGAGAGACAGATGGAAAAGAAAGAGCAGCAAGACGGAATGAGTCCTGCTGCATTTAAAATAAATTAAGGACAAGAGGGAACGTCATTGTACAAAAGCACAGTGAATCATGCAAAATTGAAGCTATGGCTGGGATAAGATTGAAACTGGAAATGTAAAACAGCTTTGCACACACAAAAAAAAGCCGGGCCATCACATTACGCAGGCTGTGTGGCGGTGAGGATGGGCAGTGGTGTGTAGTCTGCTCACTGTAGGGTCAGACGGATGAGAGACCGAAACAACTGCTGCGCTGTGAAGTCATTCTCTGCTGAAAAGCCTCTTTGAACATTTGACGCACCATGAAACAAAGACAAACTGCAGACGGACACATGTACAGGCTGTTCTCAAGAGGGTAACCCCCCCCCACAACCACCACCACCACACACACACACACACACACAAACACACACTGTGGTCAGTGTGAGTTTTCCTGTCCGCCTTGCTCTCCTCTCTGCAAGATTAGAATCTTAATGGAGCTTCCTGAGTAAATTAGTGATTAGTAACTCAAACAAACAGACGGGCTGCGGCCAGTCAGTGGAGACTGTGTGCGTGTGAGTGCGTGTGCATGTGTGTGTTCGTGTGTGAAAATGCGAAACATGAATTAATGTTTGTTTCTAGAAATTACACTGCAACGCTAAATCCTCTATCTTTAAATTATTCCATTTAGCATTTGCAGCCTTGTTAATTTTGCAGAGGAACATGCTTCTTAAAGGGACAGTTCATCTCAAAATCACAAATACATCTTCTTCTTTATCAATCCAGATCATTTTCACCCAGTTACTCAAGATAATCCACGATGTGCACAGATTCATGTAGCAATTATCCTCAAAGAAAAATTTTATAATTTGCTTGTCCTTCAGGACAAACATTAAATTGAAAACCGTACAAAGACAACGAAATAAAGGTTCAAACTGATAAAAAAATTTTTTACTTTTTAAAAATATTTTACAAAGCATCCCACCTTTTGGGAAATTTTACGTTTTACTTTAAAAGCAGGTAAAAAGAAAGATGTGTACTTTGGATTTTGGGTGAACTGTTCCTTTAAGTGTGCAGTCTTTCCTCTAAATCCATCACAACCTGCACACACACACACAGACACACACCGTCCCAGCAGGTGTTTTATGACAGCAGTACTGTAAATAAAGTGAGCTGGCTTAAAGTATACCTCTATGTGCATTTTTTCCCTGTAGGCTTAAAATGGTCTTGTTCAGTCATGCAGACAGTGTGTGTGTGTGTGTGTGTCTGTAGGTCGGGACTCATCTTCAGATCCTCACATTTATTATTTCTCTATTTTCCAATCTCGTCAGCATCTCCTTTGATGCAGTGTGCGTGTGTAGGTGTGTTCCTGCCCGTCTGCATTGTGCCACAGTCAGATCTTTATGTACTCAGTTTGAACTCTTTGTGAATAATCCAAGCAGGGTCATCCCTATACAGCACATTAGCTTTGACATACACAGTCACCTTACAACGCAACCTGAAACACCATAATAGCTCCATAACATTCTTCAGCAGTCTTCTTTGTCAGGTCTGTTTTTGCTTGTAGAGTGTGGTTTGTCAATAAACCGCATGTCGCCACAACAATAAACTGTGGCCTTCACTGAGATGAATGGAAAGCAACTGCATTCCTTAAGATTCCCATTCAAGTAACTGCGTCTGACTATAGCGAGGCGTTACGCCGTTAGACCGCGGTATTACTGAGGTTGATAGAAAGTGTGTTGTGACTCACACGCCTCATATTTCTCCCATCTCTTCTCCGCCCTCCTCCCCCCCGCCTCCCCCTCTCTGTGTCCGTCTCTAGTTACAGGAGTATTACAAAAAGCAGCAGGAGCAGTTGCATCTTCAGCTTCTGACTCAGCAGCAGCAGCAGCAGCAGCAGCAACAACAGCAACAGCAGCAGCAGCAGCAGCAGCAGGCCGGGAAGCAAGCGGCAAAAGAGGTGAACTTCACCAAGTACACACTCACTCAGCTCAAGCACACTCTGAAGTACACAAGTGCCCTTAAACGCAGTAAAAGTGGTTGACATGGGAGTCAGCTGAAGGAAAAAAACACATGGAGGATCTAATGTATAGGATATACAGTATATGACTCTTCTCGTCCTCCTATTCTCTAGTTTATTGTTGTTTGTACAAGTGTGTCTCTGTACAAGGATTAGTGAATATGGATTTTCATTGCCATGTCAAGGCAGCAGAGCAGTGCTGTGCTAAGCCATACGCTACTCTGCCAAAGTATTCATTTGCATGCCTTCAGCTCTAAGCCCAAGGTGAAATCTCTCTGTAGGAGGGGTTTGCCACTCTTTTAATTGTCAATTAACCCCGCCAGCATTAGGAGCCTCCCTTGCTCTCTCTCTTTCTCTCTCACACACACACACAGATATGCATAAACACACACACTGTACCAGGTTTAACCACAGCTGTGGCACACTAGGATATCAGAGGATCAACAAGGATCACATCATGGCACAACAAAGCGGATCTCAATCAATCAGACAAGATTACTGTCATAACATGCACAAACAAGAGTGTATGTGTATAACAGAGATATTTTTGTCACATGGCTGCTCATTCACTAAAACTACCGGCGACCGCGCAGGATGCAGACTCAGGGAGACGGGCCTCATGAGACGTTTCTGATAAACGCATGAGGAGACACATCCTAGATTTCTCCTCCTCTTCCTCACTTCCCCCTCTCCCAGTGGGCAGATCCCCCCCCTCCCGCCCCGCCCCACAAACTCCTCGCCGACAGCGGTCAACCAACTCGACCGTGACCAAAGCAAACCAGTTGTGGTTGACTCGCATGTTGAGAGGGTGTCTGAATCGCTTTCCCTTTCTCCCTCCTCTCCGCTGCTGTCCCAGTTTTCAGGTTTGTTGTCCTGTAACAACGAGACAAGTGCAAACACCGGTCACACGGCTACACATACATGCAGAGAGGGAGAGGCTTGATGTGTGACGGTTCACTGCACAAACACACACACTTGAGGGAATATGCCTCCCCACAGAGCTGCATACAGCTGATATGACTAAGGCCATTTCCAGCAGTCAGTGTTTTTCAGGTGCCGCGAGCCATCAATCAAACCCAAAAACACCTTTTTGGTCGACTCTCGTATCTCTGCTGGTCAACCAGGTGCTGTCAGATATACAGCCAGGGGGTGCGTTCCATTTATGTAACTGTTTTCATGTAAGCCTGTTACCAGAAATCAGTCAATTATATTGTCTCTTACCCTATAAATTGCAACTGGTCAGAGTAGTGTGAGGCAGACCAGGTGTGGAGATATAAACAACTCCAGAATCCAGCAGGCCTTGAACACACCCCTGAAACAAGAGAACAGGAAGAGACAAAGAAGAGAGAAGAAGAAGAAGAAGAAGAAGAAGGAGGGAGGATAAAACTGTGTGTTTGTGCTTGAGTGGCTCTGACTTTTTGCCCTTTTCTCTCTTTTCTGCAATTCCTTTTCACTTACTTGTCCGCGTGGAAGTGATGCATTGAAAGAAAGAGTATGTATGTGTGTGTTGGTGCAGTGTTTGTGTGTGTCGCCGGTGCATTTGGGACTGGTCAGGAGTCAGCTTAATGAAGTGACTCTGACCATCACAAGAGATGTGTGTGCGTGTGTGTGTATGTGTGTCTGT
>CAFUXE010000264.1:453429-463731 GCA_903364295.1 Serranus cabrilla
CTGGTTTACACGAAAGTTTGCCTATTTCAGGAGAAACACAGCCACATGGAAGGTAAATGCACATAATATACAAACACTCACTTGCACTTTGTGTAATGGTCGGCAGATTCTTTTTCCCTGATATTTAAGGGGAAAGACGACTGATCGCTGAAATATAAATGCAGATGTTGTTTACAACTATTTACAACTTTAACAATGACAGAAAATGGCCGAAGCTTTCAATTAAGAAAATGTCCCCAGCTAATCAAAAAAACTAAACTATGTAAAAAGCAAAAATCAAGCTCATCTCCTAAAAAAATACAATAAAAAAAAGTTAATGTCGGGGCCGTACCTGGTGTTGGCTCAGTGAAATATGGTGTTAAATAAATAACGGGCGTCCTGAAGCAGGCGTTGGCTGATGCCGACCACCACAAATGACATTCATCCTCCAGATTAATGGACGGACCGATTAATCGGCCTATCTCTAATTTCATCCCTCCCAAAGCATCCTCTCGGCTCGATCTAACAAATGTGGAAACTAAATGTGGACTCGTCTGATGGAAGATGGAAGAACAGACCAATTAGCAAACTGGTTTAGAGTCGTTTAGATGATGACGAAAACGAGCAGCGCCACATTTAGAACATGAAAGTTTCGATGGCTAGTTATGCCGACTAGTTTAAAGCTGATTCAATCAAAGCAAAAACATTTAGACATGAATGTGGTTTACAACTCGCATCCAGTCTAATTGTCTTTGCCCACGACCCAAACAGATGCCGGCTGAGTGAGAGAAAAAAAATTGCAGGCAGGTTTTGCAGTTATTTTAAACGTGGATTGGCCGAAACGACCTCACTTTGCAGGAAATGGATTCACTTTGAAGGCCTAAATTTAGCGCTCATACTCAGAATGATACAAGTCCAATAATACACACACACACACTTGCACACAAGTTTTGAAGCTGACTTTGCTCAGTTCCTAAAGATATGACTGATTTGACAGTTATTGGCTCTTTCTGTCCTTTATGAGACACTTCCCTACTGCTCTCACACACTCTCTTTCCTCCTCCTCGGCCTCTCTCCCTTTCAGCTCTAAACAATTCTCTCACCTCCAGCATGGCACATGGAGAGTCGGCCCCACTTAGCCCGGTAGAGCCACATCTCGCCGTTATACAGCCTCATTACAGAGATGCACATAAAAAGCTGACACACACACACACTGCTCATGATCACACACATTGAATTCTCTCTCTCGCCCTCCTCGTTTCTCTCTGCCTCACACACATGCACACACACACCTGGCCTGATCCCACCATTGTAGGTGCTGACCCATTTCTACAGAAACCTCGCACTAATTTGAGTGTCAGTTCCTCCAGAGAGGGAAAGCGAGAGAATGAGCAAAGGAGTGAGGGAGACAGTGGGAGGAGAGGTGAGGAGAGACCCCCGTCCTTCCTTCCTCTAATAGCCTTAAACCAAGGAGGGATGGTGATGGAGGGATGGAGGGAGGGGTGCGGAGAGGGTTAAGAGACGGGGCAGCCAGGAATATCTTTACCTCCTCATCTGACTTTTATGAATTTTAACTATTAATGTCTGGCGTCTGCTTCCTGTGCCGTTGGCCTCGCAGACCTTTAAATATAGCTCGGCATGGCCTTATGTATTTATATAGCAGCTCAGTGAGTCAAATAGGGCCGTAGAGATGTATGTCCTTTAATAAGCCGTTATATTTCATGAGGGGAGCAGCGGTGTCAGGCAGTGGAAGTCATTGATCATGGAAACGAAAGGGACAGAGAATGAGGACGAGACAAGAGAGGGAGAAAAAGAAAGGCGTGATTGAGACAGGAGGAGAAATGAGTGTTGAGTGTTAATTCAAGGTGCTGCGTGATGGGTTGGAGGCCTTGAAGAAGAGGTTTTATTTTCTGTCACCTGAAAAGTAGAATCCCACTGTTTCAGTTTGTTTTCTACAGATGTGCCTATTATACATCCCTTTTATTGGTCCCATGTATACAGAAAATTTGAATAAAATAAAATAAAAATAGAAAATGCAGTCAAGACTCAAAATAAGAAGCTTTACTTTAATGGTGGAAAGTAAATTTACTCAAGTACTTAATTTACTCAAAAACATTTTTACTCCACTACAGTGATTTCACAGTTTTAGTTACTAATAGCTTGGCAGATTTTATAAAATATGATCATTGTTATAAAATGAAGAAGAAAAAAATTTGAATTAAATTAGCTTCACCTTGAGCAACTACAACAGTAAAATGCTGCAACACGTTGGTGCAGCACCACTATCTTTGGCCTTTTTTCTGCTTTGTGAGGATTTTTACTTTAGATACTGTTGGGGGACTAAGAAAATGTTGATACACTTGTGTATCACGATATGTTATTTTTTCACCTGTATCAATTTTTTAAAAACTACACATTTTAATTATTACTTTAGTAAATTAGTAGTGCTGTGATGTTGGATGTTACAGGGACTTTGATCAATGCAAAAAGATCCCACTGTCAGATTTTATACATATGATGATGTGTTCATTATACCATGAAAGTTGTCCTAAAATTACATTAAAAAATTCAGTATATTGCTTAAAGTATCGCAGAAAATTAGAACATATAAAATCAAAACTACTGTATCCTAATGTGTATTGTATCGCCAGATTCTTGCCAAAACACAACACTGAATGTTAGCTAATAATATATACAAACTGTTATTTAAGTCAAATTTTCAATGCAGGAAAGGACTTTACTGAGTATCTGAATACTTTATCCACACTCTTTAACTCTTAATCTAGTTGCAAAGGCATCAAACATGTTTGTTTATTCATCATTTTATTGACAATCTTCCCTGCTCACATGTTTTGATTTGGGATCATATTTTGAAGCCCTTTCCCATTATGGAGAAATGAAACCTAACTGATAACAATGCTCCAACATTCACAATTCAAAGACATTCATGCTTCTAGTCACACCTGACAACCTGAAATAAATTTAGTCTCTTGATTTTTTTTTGTGGTGCACAATTCAATCTTTCTTCCCAAAAACGGCGCCTCCAGTTGTGCCCCCTCCTCTCCCAGCCGCAGGGAGTGCAGATGAGTGGCACATGTGCTGTGACCCACTGTAAATGACTGCTAATGTTTTAACTGGAAGAATTAGGCTTTCATCACGGAGACGAATGCAAATAGCACTGCAATAGCACTGGTGTCTGGCGTGTGTATTTGTGTGTATGTGTGTGAGTGTGTGTGTGTTTGCACTGTCAGGGTGGCGGGCGCAGATTGGGGTCAGACTCATTTACAAAACTTAGCATCACGGCTCGGGGGTTGAGGGGATGCGGGGGAGAAAGGGTTCCTCCGCTGATTATGGCTTGTGTAATTACGTGTGTGTGTTTGTATGTGTGTGTGCGTGCGTGTGTATCTGCGTGTGTAATTACGGCGAGGAGTGATGCATGCCTGGCCTGTCCCTCCCTCTCGGCTTAGAACAACGTGTCAGAGAGAATATGCAGGATTTAATTATAGACGAATTAAAATTGGTAATGAAATTGGGCATGAACAAACTACAAATAGCAGATGAAAAGGGAGGCCTGTCCCTGGGGGGGTGAGACGAAGATAGCGGTGTGCCCGCCTGCGTGCCTGTCTGAGTGCCTGTGGATGTGTGTGTGTGTGTGTTTCTGTGTGTGTGCTGATGGTGACTGATTAGAAAAATTCTGAGATAAAATAAAGCTACCAGAGAACAGCTACCCTGTATTGGCACTGTACATGGAGATACAGTGTGTGTCTGTGCGTGTGTGTGTGCGTGTGTGTGTGTGTATAAAAAGGATCCTCAGGTCACACTACTTAAAGGTAACTTAAGCTGGAAAGCATTGTATGTACTGAACACACCCTGAGTGAATGTTCTTACCTCCAGCCAAGCGATGACTTCAAGTAAACGAACAAAAATAACAATTTCAGCTGGTGTTGAGTTTCTCTTCAAGGACACGTTTCCCGCCGGAATATTCTGGCAGTCATGGAATATTGTGGCAATTTAAGACAAGTAGTTCAGACTGATTAAGGCAGGGTATTTCTTAACTGTGTCACTTTACACGTTCAGGTCCAGATGCATTTATTGAGGCATTCCTTGCGGGGTTGTTTTCAGGTGTTTCCTTATTCTTTCATCCTTCAGAAAGAAAAAGAAGAAATTAATTTTAAAGCAAAATTAACAGAATTGAAGTTCCTGTATAGAAAATCTGGGTTGTCACTATAGAAGGAAATAAAATATGAATAATAAATCAAATTAAATATGAGACAATAGCTTAAAATAAAATGCCCTAATAAATAGGAGTTTATCAAACATTTTGGACAGTAGCTTCATTCATAACGTTGACATTCACCTCTAAATCATTTATTCTATTTTAACCTGCTCTTTCTGCACAGTTGCACATAAAGCTTAGGCCACACTAATGTTATCAGTACTAAACTGTTTGTAGAATTAGATCCCAGAGGTGGCTGTGAAAGATTGTTTCCGAATTCTGTAATCCAAACATTTCTAATAACACCCCGGTGTTGTAAAGTCCAAAAGTCTAAATTTATTACAAAATAATAGATGTAATCATTTCCAAAGCTCAAAACATGATTTTATCTCATGAAATATTCTGATTCAATCCATATTTGTTGGCATGTAGAAATCACGTCATTCAAATTGAGGATCTTGTTCCTTTTTTTCTAAGATGATGACCTCGTCAAATATTAATACCGTCATATTAAGCTGAGTTTAAAAGCTTCAAATGTAAACATACGACTTTAAGTGCAGCCCTACGTTCTAAGGACTGGTTAACTTATCTTCAGTCATGTTAAAACTCTTCCTCTTTTCTCTCTCTTCCTTTTTCCCAGAATGCTGTGCGTCACAACCTGAGTCTGCACAAGTGTTTTGTTCGCGTTGAGAACGTGAAGGGGGCCGTGTGGACTGTGGATGAAGTTGAATACCAAAAGAGGAGACCACCAAAGATGACCGGGTAAGTGCGCACACACACACTGACGCACACACACATTTGTTTTCTTGGTGCACAGTTGAGGTTGATGTGAGTGTGAGCTTATGGGTGCTGGCACTATGATTGCCTAAATGGACTCTCTATTATTACCAAGAGGCCAACTCAGCAATCAAATAAAAAAATAAAAAAGGAGCTGCTGGCTTATCGTGAACACACTGTACTGTGTGTGAGTGTATGTGTGTGAGTGTGTGTGTGTGTGTGTTTTTCCCTGTTTGTCGACACCATTAGTAAGCAGCTGTGTGAGATGCAGGAGAGGAAAAAAACCTTGTTAGCGTATGTAAACAGATGTTCTCTCCAACCGCCAGAGTAACCAGGGATAATTACACACATACACACACACACACGCACACACACACCTGCACGCCAGATATTAGACACTTTCATATGTGTGTGTTTTAGCATCTGTTTACAGTCTGTGTATGTTTCTACTTGTAACAAACATATTTGTGAGATCAGTCAGAGTGCTTTGGCTTGGCAGAGGTGACATCTTTTCACATGTGGGCTCAATCTGTGATTCTCACCCTTCTCTCTCTCTCTTTGTGTGTGTGTGTGTGTGTGTGCAGAAGTCCCACTCTGGTGAAAAACATGATTTCAGGCCTGGGCTTTGGATCCCTAAACGCCAGCTACCAGGTAAGGAATGCCCTCTCCTTCCCCCATTTCTCGCTATCTCTCTCACACTCACACACTCACACACACACACACTCATACACAGCAGCCAATCGCAATCAAGGGCACTAATATCAATTCCCTCTTATAATTAGCAGATTCCCTAACGACGTTCACACCGCCTCCCCCCTCCTCCTCCTCCTCCTCCCACACCAACACACACTCTCACCTCCCACCTCACTTTCTCACACATGTGCCACCCCCCACCTCTGCACTCACACACACATAAACACACACTAGACCCATCTCCTCACTCCTACGCGGACATACACACCGAACCCCGCACACACATGCAATTTTGCCACTGAGATGATTTATAGCGTCAAGTAGTTGTCAATTAAGGTTACCGCATAAAATTATCGCCTGTCCCAGAAAATCCATCTCTGAGCCGGTGAGAATTCCCCTCCTTTTGTCTTTTTTTTTTCACTCCTGTGTGAGAGGGGAGGTGGGGTGAGTGTCTCACTTAGTGTCCAACCTGTCTCATCTCCACACAGCTGGATGTGAGCGGTTGGAGCGGTGACAGACGTCGGTTCAGTTGTTTTCTCTTCCGCAGACGTTGATGTTTTCTCCGTTTAAGTTGCGGCTCCGTCTCACTCAACATTCCTGTTGAGACTTTTCTCGTGAACACACACACTTATGACAGGGACTTAAATGTACAAGCACAAGCCATGATGGGGGGAAACACTGTATATAAGTGCCCCCTAGTGGTTTGTCAAGTTCACTTGCAAGTTAGTGGATTCAAATGTGCTCCATATGGAGGAGCTCTCAGCAGTGCATACAGACAACACGATCCATCAGTCACTGTGGCTGTGACCATTTATTATACCACTATATTTACATGTGGTTTTGTTTCAATTATAAACACAATTTTAGCAATTACAGTTTTAATTTATTAAAGCCAAGTAGTACGTTTGTTAGACGATTCAACCAGGGACGTGCACAATTAGTTGACACGATTAAACTTAAACAAAATTATTGTTATTTTATTAATGAATATTAGATTACTTATTGACATAACTACCACTGAAATGTTTTATCTTCATAAAACAGCACCATTCTGTTAGCTACTAATGTAAACAAGTGGCTGCGATTTCGTCACCAAATAAAAATTCGGTTGTAATGGTCAGACACATTTCCTTAAGATTTATTTTCCGAAAGAATATTGTTTTCAGTCAGTTTTATTGAATGTTCATAATAAACGATGCAAAGTGCCAGAAATTCAGCAGCATTTAAAATATGATTTGGTTATTTAAAGAAAGGATTTCAACTGGCTCTTATATTATACGCAGTGTTTTTTCAGACAGTTTCTAGCCTTTGTGTTTTCTTATTTTGAGACTTGTTCCCTGGTGTCTAAACTTCTGTTTAAACATCAGGGAAATTAGTGGCTAGTTCCAATATATCAGGTCATTTTTTTTTACATCACATGACTATTTTCCCATTGTCTTTGAAGTTCTTCTAATTCATGTTTTTAGAAAACAAAACTTTTATGTAACTCAGCTTTTTTTTTTAAAGTGACTGGACCATTGTATGTTTGTGTGTGTGTTTGTGTGTGTAGGCGGCTCTGGCAGAGAGCAGTCTGTCCCTGCTGAACAGCCCTTCCCTGGTGACCCCGTCTGCGGCCAGCCTCAACATGCTGCATGTGGGCCACGATGATGTCAGCTCCACTGTGGAGCAGGTCAACAGCAACGGCAGCTGCAGCCCAACGCTCAGCCCTCAACAGTACAGGTACACATGGACACACACACACCTGCGCACAAACGAAACAATTGACAGACATATTCACTAACTGAAACCATAGACAATATAGCATTTTTTGTGCTTTGGTTGCCTCAACTGTGCTGAACTTTAGGTTGGTAACTAAGTTAATTTACTTTAAATATGAATTTGAGGAACTACAACACAGGAAATATTTAGCTGCACAAAAAATTATTTTACTTGAAGTACTTTAAGTATATTTAGCTGATAAAAGTGGAAGTTTTGCACTTTTTTTTGGGACTTTTACTTGTTGTAAAGTAGCTTCACATTGTGGAATTAGAACATTTACATAGGTAAATGATATTAGGATATACTTTTAATATACAAATAACAGCAAAATCTACCTGTATAGCATTGTAGGTAAGAGGAAAATTCATGCCAGATGTGTTCACAGGAGAAATTCTGCTTTTGACATCTACTTTTAAAACTCTACCCCTTGCTCCGCTAACAGCTGCTACGTCCTCTCCTCCAGCCACCAGGTGCATGTGAAGGAGGAGCCCACTGAGGTGGAGGAGGACAGTCGGTCAGTATCCCTCCTGGCTGGCGTCACACACAGCCTGCCATTGCCGAGCGACGAGCGCGACCTGGAGGAGGATCTTCCCACCGAGGAGCTGGAGTAAGACGGATCCCCGACGGACCAGAGGGACGAGACATAGCGAGATCAATCCCTGAGCCCTCTCGTCAGCGTGAAGAGGAAAAGATAGCTACAGTACACTTAAGAGAAAAGAGAGAAAAAAAGAGAATGTTTTTTTTGTTTTTTTAAGAAAATGCAAGCAACCAAGGACAACATTGAGAAACTCCAAACAGGGTTAGAAGACCTTCGTTACTTTCAGACGCAAAAACAAGACTGTGGAGCACTGCTTTACCTCCATGTGTTTCTTTTCCAACACTTGGCTCAGAGGTGTAACACCACTCAATGCACACACACACACAAACACGCACACACACTCATTCACTTGTCAAACCATGTGTCACCATCCTCCCTGGTCAAATCAGCCTCTGTGTAGAGACCCTTAGAGGTTTGGACACACTCTCCTCCTTTGCCCGACCACTCAGCATACGCCCTCCTCGCTGTCGTCTCGGGCTGCTCGGCAGGCCGTTTTATCTCTGCGTCAGCTGAGAAGACACACAGGTGTGTGTGAAAGAGAAGACACACACACAGGATCATGTGTATATAGATTTGGAGCAGGGGCTGTGCAGTAAACCTCTCCTTTCTGCCCCTCTTTGAGTCAATCACTTGCTTTTTCATTTTCTCTGATTTGATTGAAATGAAACTGTCGGGCTTCAAGATGGGAAGGAAGGAAGGAAGGAAGGAAGGAAGGAAGGAAGGAAGGAAGGAAGGAAGGATGGAAGTAAGAAAGGAAGGAAGGAAGGAAGAGCGCTTTTTCAAAGATTACCTCCAGCAGTGCTCCAACACTTCTGCAGAGCGGGCTCCTGTCTCCGCGTCCGTGTGTGAGCCCACGGCGAGGCTGTGGCCCCGGTCCCTGTCCAAACTTCTGCCCCCAGCCAGACACTTAGTGACTGACATCTTTTAAACTCTTTGCTTCTTAAGTGAGAAAAAAAGACATTTTCCTACCCCCCACCTCCATCCCTTCCCATCGCCCCCACCCGAAATGACTGCAGGAATAGGACCATTCGGTGCTGTCCTTCTCCTCTCCTCCGTCTGCGGGCGGAGCGACGAGCTCGGAACACTTTGAGAAGAAAAGAGGGGAAGCAGAGAGAAACGAGGGAGGAAGCGTCTACAGAAATATTGTGACTAAAAAAAGAAAACTGTTCATGATTATGGAATATAACAAGAAAAAAAACGTGTGGTAGCTTTTGTCATTTCCTTTTTTTATTTGATGTTATTATCATTGTTTATTTTTGAGGATCAATATTTCCACGGTGGCGTTCTGTTTCGACGTACCTTTTCTAAGGATGCTGTTTTTGTTTTTGTATTGTAAATTGTTTGATTTACTCTGGCTGTTCACACCATTCCAAATGAGTATTGGCAAAAAAGAAAACCAACAAAAAAAAGAAAGCGCAGTATTGTCCCAACTTGTGATACCCGACCCCCACTCCTCCCCTTCTCCCTTTCTGTCCCAATTGTAGCAGGCAAGAAATTTGGAAATAGCACTTAAAGTTGCCATTATCCAGACAGATTATTTAACAGCTGAATCTTTTTTTTTAATTCTCTCATTCACTTGTTTTTGGTTGTGTATTTAGTTGAGAAATATCAGTAATGCTTTAAAAATATATATATTATTACTGCAGTCAGAGAATACCTCATCCCACAAAGGTTCTGCCTGGAACTGTGTCCAAATTGATAAACAAATAAGGGGGAATTCTTTCCGTGGGACACCAAATGTGGCAACTCTGCTCAGCTTCAAAGCTCTATGGTTGTAATAGTTACTGTGTAGAAGCTATCTGCAATTCACTGTGTGAGTTTGTGTTAAAGGAATAGCACGTGAGATTTATTTTTATTTGTTTTCCTGTGAGCATAAAAGCATTACTTTTCTCTACAGTGCCATACCAAATTTAACATTTATTTTAATCTATTATCTGCTTATTCCCATTTTATTTTTGTTACAGGTAACCAAAGAAATATGTAGAAAACCAAAAACCCTGTAGTTTATTTTGCCCTATTTGAGTTTCTCTTTTTTTTTTCTTCTTCTTCTTAAAGAATTGGCCAAAAGACAACAAACCAGGAGTTTGAATTGTTATTATTGTATTCATATAACTATTGTGTTAAAATTATACATGATTTACAGTGCTGACCATTCCGAAAACCAAAGTGTGTAAAGCAAACTAGAATTTGGAGACATCAAAGCTTTTACATGATAAGCGGTTACGAATGACTCACATTAGGTATGAGGCCAAAAACTAGTATTAACAAACCTCGCACAGTT
>CAFUXE010000265.1:4356-26438 GCA_903364295.1 Serranus cabrilla
GGCATAATCTATCCAGAAATGACAGTAAAACACCATGTTGCGAAATGGCCCCATTTTCAAAAAGTCATACTATAGCATGTCGTTTTTTTCCCCCGCATATTTTCAACTTTCTTAAAAATGCACCAAATTCGCAGGACAGCTTTATTAGAGTCTGTTGATGCGTGTCAGGGTGAAACTTTTTGAAAAAGGACAGAAATCACCATATTATGACGTGTTTTGTCAAAAGTGGTCAAACTTTAAAATTCCTTAAAACGCCAAAAAATGCTTAAAATGTCCCAATTTCAGTGTGTTGATACATATTAGAGCATAACCTATCCAGAAATGACAGAAAAACACCATGTTGTGAAATGGCCAAATTTTCATGAAAAAGTCATAAAATTTTAAAATGCCCTGAAATGCTCAAAATGTTCTTATTATACCCTATTAATACATGTAGTCGTGTAGTTGGTCCAGAAATGTCAGAAAAACACCATTTTATAAGATGTCCAAACTTGAAAAAAGTCATATTATAGTATGTCGATTTTTGTCAAAAATGGTCAAATTTTAAAATGCCTACAAATGCTTAACCATTCCAGGCATAGTACGTTGATAATCGTAACAGTTGTATGTGGAAACATATTAAATGAAAAACATCATGTTATATGATAATTTTGAATTCTAAAATAATAAAAATCCCACTCATCACGTACCTGTGTATTCCTATCAGTCTCCAGGTGAGCAGGTCGGTCAGCTGAAGCGGCGTGGTCAGACACAGCATCACAGCGTTCTCATCAGGACCAGGAGCCGGCAGGAACAGGCTCAGAGCGTCCACCAGCTTTCTGACCAAACTCTCATCTGCTCCGATGACGACCAGCGGCCGGCCGCTCAGGAGACAAAACACGGCATGCTGGGAGAACGAGTTCTGTTTGAGGAACCTGAGGGCCCTGAGTCCAGCCTTCCTCCTCCTCTTCTGATCGGAGCGCGGGCTGCTGTGGGCGTTTGGGGTGGGCGAGGGCGGGTCGGAGGAGCAGGAGAAGCTGAAGCAGTCGGACGCCTCGTCGACGCTCAGCAGCCTGAGAGGAGCGCAGGGCGGAGACCACAGCTCAGCCTCAGCCGGGGCCACAGGAGGGGCGAACTCCACATGGAGGTCAGGCACGGACCGCACCGTCGACTCCACTGCTTCTTCAACTGATAACAGAAAGAAGAGTTTTAGTTCCAGTTAAAGGGAGAATGTGTAACTTTTCTGCATACAAATAATTTAAAAAAAAAACACATCATGCAACAGCTACGCAGCAATCGGACAAATACTTATACTGGCACTTTAAGGGCGCTTTCACAACCCAAAGTTTAGTCTGTTTCAATTTAACTCTGGTGCGGTTAAATCCTGGTTACGGTTCGTTTGGTCGCTCCAATCATAGTCCAAAACAACCCTAATGCGGTTCGATTGCAGTGTGAACGTAATCCGACCCCATTACAGGAAATGAACCAAAACGCAGCAGATTGTGGCAACATGACTGGGAGGGATTTGGACTTCTGCTGAAGTAGCTTGAAATCTGGGCCGAGGAACACATACAGGAGATGCTGAATAAAGTCCACAAAAACATTAAGTTTACAAAATAACTCGATATCAGCTGTAGGAACTGGATTTGTGTGCACGTTAGATCAGAACAGAGTCAAGGTAAAAAAAACTTGGACAGCAATATTTCATGGTGCGTTCAGCTCCGTGCTGCTTCGTTTATTTTCATGTTTACATTTTCCACCACCAACTTTCCAAACAAAAAGAAATAAATAATACTACTGCGAGTATATTTCCAGCTCCCCGCCTTCGAAACAAAACAACAACCCACAAGTATCAGTTTCACTTCAATGCAAACTTTGGTTGTGAAACTGCCTGAAGACTCCAACATTTTAACTCATTCTTTGCATTGTTTTGTTCCTCACTAATTTTGCACGGTTACAAAACAGCTTATTGAAGATGTCAATGGAGCAGAATGACTTAAGAAAGTATTCAAAACTTGGACAGAGAGATCTTTACTAAAACTATAAATGAAAGTGTGGACGTATGTCGGTCTCACATGTGAACAGAGTTTAAAAATGAGTGTGGATGTGGTCTTAAATGGAGTTTTAGAGATAAAATACTGTGGCAGATGTTTTACCTTGCAGTGGTTTGGACGTCCTCTCAGGTCTGTTGTCTTCATGGACCTGATTGCTCTTCAAACTTTTATCCACCTGCTCCTGTTTGGTTATAACTTCACCACTACAGGTTATTTTCTTTAAGTTGTTTTCTTGGTCAACAAGACCGTCATCTTCCTGAACGGGCTCTTCATTTTCATCTTCATTTACTAAAAGAGCTGCATTCATCTTCTCCTCTTTGAGGACGCCGTCAGATTTACACTCTGTCAGTATCTGCTGGTTCTCAAAGCCGTTGGTCAGAGGTTGGTGCTCTGCTTCTTCCTCCGTGATGGCGGTGAGGTCGTCAGGGAAGATGGACTCGGTGGTGCTCAGTACCTCGATGCTGTCCTCGCTGTTGGCTCGTTTGGCGTAAGCTCGGACATGCCTGACGCCTGAATCTACCACAGCTCGCCTGTAAGAGGTGTTGGTCATCCCGACTGGTGTCTCTGTGGAAGAGAGTGAACTGTCAGCTGGTCCAGAGATACAATATACTGAAAATAATCACTGCAGCTCAATCAATCTCTGGGTTCTTTTCTATTGAATCATGTAGTTAATCATTTAATCTATAAAATGTCACAACTTCCCAAAGGCCGAAGCGTTATCTTTAACTGCAAAAAATCCACCTGTAGAAATGTAATATTATAAGTGAGAGAAAGTGTTTTTGTATGAGGCTCAATGTTTTTTCAGAAAATCCTTCTCATCCTGCCTTTATGTAATTCATACCTCTGCTGTCAGATCCAGCAACAACATGCTGCGTCCGGTAAGATTTCTCAGTCCCGAGCACTTCGATGCTGTCGCCGCTGCTCACACTTCCTGTCATCTCCATGGCAACATTGGGGTCGGGACTCCCTGTCCCAGCTTCCCCTGCCTCCAGTTTGATGGGGATCTCCTCCACGCAGGAGCAGAACGACTCCAGACTCATTGGGTCTGATGGGAACAGCTCCACGCTGCTCTTACTCCCCGTCGCCCTCGGCGGCTCGGCCTCAGCGCTCTCCCTCTCCTCCTCATCGTCTCCGTCCTCTGGGCTCCAAAGCTCGAACAGGAAGTTGATAAGCGTGAGCCTCTTGGACAGCGATCGCGTGACACGAGCTGTTCGCAGCATGCTCCTGTCGCCACGTAGGCGGCGCTCTGTGTCAGCGAGCTGCTCCTTCATCAGCGACAGGAAGTAGTCATTGCAAAGCTCGTGCAGAGACTTAAGAGGGCGCTCAGACCTGCTGGAGGTGGAGGTGGCGAATGCAAAGGAGGGGCAGGGCTCAGGAGGCAGCAACACAGTCGGATCGCTGAGGGAGTCGGCTGGGTCGTAAGGCAGGAAGTCAGGCTGTTTCAGCTTCCTGTTTGGATAGGAAGTGACCTGCCGCAGGAGGTCTCTATGGGTTAAGATTAAACGGTCCACAGCTTCAAGCTCATTGGCTGTTTCTCCCTCCTCTGGGGAACTATTTGTCCTGATCGGAGGTTCTGTCTCCTGCAGCAGCGTCAACCTTGTGTACCTGAACAGAGAGAGTTATTTAGTCAGCAGACTCAGAGAGTGGCTGAAAAACAGTCTGAAAAACAGCATTTAACTGAATATTGTCTGCTCCTTTGCTTCTGGAACTACACCTACAGTATGTCACAGGGTCATGGAGTACACCTGTATATCTGCAGCCACATGAGAAGTTAAACCACTGAAGGTCAGGTGAGATTTTCAAGGGGTGTTAAGTTACTCTTTAACCTCAGTTTATACGAGGTTATACCACATGGCCACAAGGACTCCACTAAGAATCCTGACTACATCTACAATTAATCTATAGGGTCATTTATCAAGTATAATTGCAAAAAAGGTTCTTTGTTTACAACGTCTTAAATGTAAAGATTCGGTACTTTTCTCTGTTTTATATCAAAATAAATGTAATATTGTTTGGTTTTACACTGCTGTTCAGGCAAATCAAGCAATCTGAAGATGTTTCCTTGGGCTGTATTTTTATACATAATTATATTCTATTTCAAACATTTCATCTGAAAAGTTATTAACAGATTAATAAAAAAAAAGAAGTTATTAGTTGCAGCTAAAGACAAATATGCTTTCCACATCCGTGTAGCTAAGAGGGTCTTTGTAGATTTAATCACCAACAACCTGCAACCTGCTGAACGTGTCTGCACATGCAAACAGACAACTTTGTAGTGTCCGTACAGAGTGATGTGTATCCACAGATCACCCACAAAGGTGTGTTCATTTAAAGTGGCTGATTAAAATTCAGCTCAGAGCTGTGTGGGTGTGTTCAGACGAAACTTGATTGACATTAATTTAACTCACCTCTGAGCTTTGTTGCATCTGTTAGGCTGGCACAAATTACACATTTATCATTCTAATTGGTACATGGAGTCCGGTGACCTCGAATATTCCCAAAATAGCCCAGGTGTTTTCACTTAATCTGGCTAATTAGACCTCTGCTAAAGGTACGGTCACATTATGTTTCCACCCTGCAGTTTATGAGCGCGGCGCTGCGTTTTATAGTCAGGCAGTGGGATAATGTACTAAATATGGTAATGAAACAAGCTAGGAAAATATATTTCTGAGCTTAATTTTTTGTATCCTATTATTGGCAAATATGGTTAGATCTGTAATAAGCTAAAATGAGCCAAGGAGCCAGTGGTGAATGCTGATGTTTTAGTCAGGCTCTCACACTTGAGTGCATTTGTATTTTTAAATCATTAAAGTATATTCTGGTCTTACTCGAGCTCCTGTAGTTTCCTCTGCAGCTCCATAGAAAAGGCTTGTCTGTTTCCCGTCTTCAGGCTGTCGGAGGCCTGAGAGAAGCTCGTCGACAGCTCAGAGAAGTTCTCCATCAGCTTCCTCTGGTCCGAACACACGTATGCCATGCAGAAAGGTCGCACCATGCCCCGCGCCTCCAGGTCGTACAGGGTCACATGATGAACATATGCAAACGCGTCCTCCGACGAATCTCCCAGAACCACTTTGGAGTCCTCGCTGAAGTTGAGGCGGGGCCCGGGGGATGCAGGAGGGGTGTGGCAGGGCCCAGACGCCTGGTAGTCCACAGACATGATGCGGACGGAGAAGTGGTTGAGGTCGAACGATCCGATGACTCTGGGGTCGTCCGGTATCGTCAGCACAGGTTTCGGTCCCACCTGGAAACACACAGCAGAGCTTTGTTATCTAAACATCCACCAGTAACAATATTACAAGTCTATAAAGCTACAAAGTAGACATTAACCCAGCCAAAACATTTTATTTTAGCCTTTAAAATAAAAATAAATACTGAAAAATCTAGAATATGATATGTATCTATAAATATGACTGTATTCACCACTGAGATTTAATAAAATGTTTGATGCAGCTCTGAAACAACCAGTTTGTCACAAAAATAATCACAAACTATTTCAATCATCAATAATAAATAAATTAATATAAGCAAAAACACCATAACGCTCTCTGCTTGCAGCTGCATTTTGATGATTTCCTGGTATCTTTTGTTTTAAAAAAAAAAAGAAGTTTCCATTTACAATTAAAATGTAAACTTTTTTTTACAGTTTTGTTTATATGAGGAATATTCTGTTTACTATATTTGGGTTTAGAAGATTTTTCACCACTTCCTAAAATTCCATAATAATTAAGTAATTAATAAAAAAATATATACAACTGATTTGACTTCAATGAAAATAAATTACAAATCCTGTTGCAGTAGCTTGTATTATTATTGTTTATATTATTATTGTGTTTTGTAAACATGTACAGAATACTCTGTTGATACTGATGTATGTACTTAAAGTGGCAGGTTGGTTCTAGTTCTTAGTTTTAGTTCAGTTCAAATCTTTAATGTAGTTTGTTGTGTGATTTATGTGGCCTGGTTGCTGTAGTGCAACACATTCCCACTGGGATTAATGAAGTACATCATCATCACTGCGGCGGTGGTCGCATGTCGTCACTGACATCTAGAGGACATCAGCTTACATGTATCTTCAGTTTTAAAAGTTTATAATACTAACTCAAAGTAGAAAAAAGCAAGTTTCAAGTTCTAAACACCTTATAACTTAGACAAAGTTAAAGTAAACAGTAAAGTTTTAGCTGCTGAGATGTAAAAGAATATTTGTAATTGTTTTTAATGACTGTATATGTGATAATTTGTAACTGACTGCTCATATTTAGAAGAGTATTTGTTGAATTTGTTGTCACGTCGCTCTTGCGAAATAGATCTTAATCTCACTTCCTGAATATATTAAGTTTAACTCACTATCAGTTGTGAAACTACTAACATGACATGACAGGAACTGAGCTGCAAATAAATTCATCTAAAAAGCAAAAGATATATGTTAATACAAAACATAAAAATAACTAAATATTTAAAGTTTCCTTTTATGTATGAACTTCAGTTTTTTTGGTTTAAATGAAACAACTAATAAAAACAGATGTGCTTAAATATTTTTTTATCCAAATAAACAAGCAATGTATATCATCATCATCATCATCATCATTATTATTATTATTACTATTGTTATTATCATTACTGAGTCCTAAAGGATTACACTACAGAACAATTACACACCTTATTTTATTTTATTTTACTATCTCTTGTTATATCAGCTAATATAAAACTAATATTAACCTGCAGTAAAGTGGCACGATTATTTCGAATTTTGACAATATTTACTAGCGTAAGTAAAGACAAATTATGTCAAAATACTATTCAAAGTTGTGGTAAAAATAACAACTGCAATTGGATATTTTATGTTAAATATAAAAAATATATAAAATATGTATAGAGCTTACTTATTTGATTTAATTGTAGTATTTGTTCTCATTTTTAATGTTTACTCTCAACTTGTTTGTATGTGCACTTAGCTTTGATATATCTCTTTCAATAATCATTTTATTTCCTTTGCTTTTATATCCTTGTGGTATCTTTCTGTTTTATGTTCTGCTGTAAAAAACTTTTATTTCTCCAGGAAATCAATAAAGTCTGATTTTACTTCCACTTCTGTCGCTCCTACATCATAAAACTCTAAAAGAGCAAAGTGTCGGATTTTGTTTTAATATTCCCAAAACTCTACAGGGACAGTTTTCTATCCTGAAGAAAAAAACACACACCTGCTCTGAGAATTCAGCCACCAGGATGAAGTCTCTCTGAAACTGGGCTGAGGTGGTCCAGGGGTTGGGTGGAGGTAAAAGGGGGACAGAAAACTCGTCAGGTAGACTCTGGCGCTCCTGGTCCTCCTCTCCTTCCCCAAACCCCTCAGTGCCGGTGAAGGCAAGCAGGTCCGGTGACCCGATCATGTTCAGTCCGTGAAGGGTCAACCCATGGAGGATCTACTCGGGATCAGACATCGCTGTGTCCCGGCGCGGCTCGGCCTCCAGTCGGTGAGTCAGCTGTTCACACGGGACACAAAAACAACAACCGGGGAGTTAAAAACTTGTTGCGCAGTTTTCTATAACTAGAAGAGACACACATGAAAGCTTCTCCAACCTAAAAATGTCCTCCTTGCTTTCGTTTTAACACCAACAGTCGCGTAAACAAGCGGGTGTTCAGAAACAGATCTGAGAGAAAACTAACGGAGAAGTGAAACTTCGCTGCGGGCGGCAGTCACACGGTTAGCCGACCTTTGTACCGGGATTTGTGTTCCTCTTTCTCGTAATTAACGACCTTACTTTCAGCCTAAAACTACTTTTACCTCGGTGTCACGTATTTGACCGGCAAACTGAACCTTCTCCACCCATATTTAGCCATGTGACAGACGCCGGCCGGAGACGCGCCGGTGCCGCTCTCTTCTGTTGCGAAAGCGGCGCTTCATGGAGAACCAGGCTCAGGTCTCGAGACACAGCGGTGAAGACTTCCGGTCACCCGTTTCAAAATAAAATACGTATTTTACTTTGAAACAGCCGATGGTACATCTAGCTAAATTAAAAACAATCCTGCAACAGATTCGTCCCTCAGGATTAATTTATAAATATTAATAATCATTTTAAAATGATCATGTTTCCATGTTAAATCTCTGAAAAGAAGTTAAAGCTGGCAGCTAAAAGTACAATATTTCCCTCAACAATGTAGTGACATTGAAGTTACATAAAATGGAAATACTCAAGTACAATACACAAACCTCAAAGTTGTACTTAGTTACAGTACTTGAGTAAACATACTTAGCTGCACTCCAACACTTTATAATGTTCAGCTTTAGTAGAAACAGTTTCAAAGGTGTTTTTTTTAGCTTTATAATTATTTTGGAGGATGTCCAAACTATGTTGTGTTAAACTTTTAAAATAATTTGCTCTTCATATCAGTGAAGGTATGTAGTATGGCAGAATCAACTCATAATACAATATAAGCTCATATGAACCAGTAACACCTCTTACTGACATTTCAAACTAATTACATTTGTTGAGACTGAAAAATAACTTTTGTTCAGACAGAAGTCATGTCACATGTCAGCGGTCATCCGTTTCTGTTCTTGAGGCTTTCAGCTGATGGGAACAATTATCAGCTGCATCTCACATGACATTTTTTCATGAATTTGACTGATGTTTGAATGAAACTAGTGCAACAAGTATACAAAGCTGCATGAGTTAATTTCAGGGGGTGTTAAACTCTGATGAACAGACGTGCATGATAAAAGCTGACCTGCAACCTTGGCCTGAGACTTATTTTCAAATAAAAATTTCAGGGCACCTGAGTGAGAATCTAAACTTTAATTTTATTTGCAGTTTTCACTCTTCAATCACAGAAAATCCACACAACTGAAGAAGTGGCCACAACATTCATACGGTATTTAAAAGCAACTGCATAAAATTATTAGGCAACTTTTATCATAACTTAAAGGATTAGTTTACCCAAATAAGATTGGCACCAGTCTGAACACTAAACAAGACAAACATAATACTGCACACTTCAACCCTCAGTGTGATCAAATATACACCAAGAGTCCAACTGGTTAAATAAGTGCATCAAAGCCTGTTGGTTTCAGCAGGTTATTATTTTCTGCATAGTTAGAATATATTAAAAGAGATTTAGGGAAATGCAGCAGAGCGCACGCTATCAGAGGCAAGAAAGAATGAATGCATTCAGCAATAAACCGATCCCCTCCTCTGCCGTTAATGGATATGCTGAGCTGTATGTGGCCACGCAGACCCTCACAGACTCCCGCTGTAAAATATTCACCACACAAACTTAAATGCAGACTTGGCTGTGTTGTTTTAATCAGGCACATCCTGATGCATCATTTATAATGACTTGATACTCCTTTTCTTGGCACGTCTCCGTTCCTCGGAGTGGTTTGATTAGCTTGATTATCACTTTCACATCTGCAGTCTCGCCGTAGCTTCTCCTCCTCCAGTGTAGACATCAGTCCATGGTGCCCGCCATTTTGTCAACTTAACTGTACCCTGTTCCCTTGCGCCAAAGCAGGACGGAGGAGCTAAACTACTAAATCGGCAGAAGAAAACGACGTCTTTGCCTTGAACCAAACGGCTTGGATGATAAGATTACTCCTATGATCTGTGCATGTGTGTCAGAGCTTGAGAGATGTGTGTGCCGACTGTTATATGAGCAGTATTTCAGGCTCTGACACGGCGCAGTAGAGCATGAAGCCCATCTGGTCCACCTGGTCCTCCGACAAGCCGCTCAGCAGATTGACAGCTGGCTTGAAGTAACTGTGCAAAGCCCCTTGTTCGAGGTAGCCAATCAGCTCCGTGATGCACTGCTGGAATCTCACATCCAGGCTGATCTCGGACCAGTCGCTCTCACTGTCACTGAGGTGCAGGATGAGATTAGCCAGCGGGGCGGCTTGGAGCGACCGCAGGGCGGGGTTCAGTCTGCACACGGCCTTGAGGATTTTAAGTGTGTGTCTGCGGTATCCGTCGTCAGCCGTGTCGAGCTGAGTCAGGCGATGAAGCTCCCACGGGTAGAGAGACATGTGCCAGGCGTTGACCCAGGGAGAGGTGAGCTCCGGCTGGGCTGTCAGGACCACGTCCTGCTCCCTCAGCAGAGGCAGCATGGTGACGAACAGGGACTGATCGCTGCTCCCCGCCCCTTCGTCATTTCCAGGCCTGAAGGATTACAACCAGAGAGAGAAATTAGTGAGAGGAGGCACAACAAGTTCAACATCACACAGGTTGATTAATATGATCACACAGCAATTAATTTAGATTAAGTTAAAATAAAAAGGACTCTCCTTTAAGCTTTGTTTTTATCTCCACCATGTATCTTTGCTAAATGCTCCTATATTTTTTCATACAGCCAGCATATGAAAGCTTTTTGATAATAATTTTGAGAGTGAAACAAAGCACTAAAGTTGTGGGACATGACATCAAAAATAAATGAGCTGAAAGACACTAAAAAGCTCCTGACAGCTGTGTGGGACTGCAGGGTTTGCTGATAACTCTCTGTGGGACTGTCACAGCAGGCGCCCCCATAGTGATTTGAAACATTGTTCATAAAAAAAATATTAATTAGTTCAGCTCTAGGGAGAACAAAGTTTTTCCTTTAGAATCCTGTTTACCCAGGGGATTTGAAGCACTTTTATTTAATTACCTTTCTGATACTTAAATGCAAGACTGTGGGGAAGCGGTTACGCATTAGTGACACATGGATAACATTTTCTGAAAACTGAAGTCAACACTACATGATTTAAATGCTGCATCAACGATTATTAGGTAGCCATCACTGCCTTCTTAACTTCTTATGGTGCAGAAACTCATTAAAAATTAGCGCTCCACTTTTAATATAATCTCAACACTGAAAACAAGAATAAAGAACAGACACACACCGAATCTCCAGTCTCAGCTCGGGGCCTCCCAGTACAGGTCTGACCAGACAGTCCATGGTGCTACTGATGGACGGCCAGTTTATAGTTTCCATCACAGCTTTACTGAACATGTTGACAACAGCTTCTGCAGACAGGTAACCACCCACAAGGTACCTGCAACACACACACAGAGAAACACTGGTTTTAGTGGGTGGCTAAATTTTCCTGCAGAAAGATTCTGTGCATATTTATTTGAGCTTAGATTAAGTCTGTAACTGCTGCTTCAATCGGACTTATTGTCTTCTGTTGTCAAAGGAAATTAGAGAGCTGATAGAGGCTTAACTGTCCAGTTGGATGAGGTCTCTGATTTCATCACTGACCTGTTATATCACACATTTTAATCTGATAAAGAGAAAAAACACTGATTATGTCTTTTTAAAGCTCCTTTCTGTTATGTGATTTAAGTCAGAGCAAAAACAGGAAGTCGACTGATTGTTTCGGTCACTTTTCAAGATAAAATGAATGAATGAATCTTCATTCAATCAATGATCACTTTTGCATTATTTGTATTAAAAACATTGTTTCTGTTGTTAATAATTAGCAGTATAGGTGTCAGAAGAATACCAATTCACTTGAGTATAGTGATAGGATGTTGTGATTCTGTACAAATCCATACAAAAATAATTAATAGTCAAATATTCATCATAGAGAGTAGTGCTATAATTAATGCAGGTCAGAATCTGTATCATGATATGTAATTTTAGCACCAGATCCTTGCCAATATACAGCCCTAATTAGCAACCATCCTCTCCTTTAATCTGTGTGTGATCACCTGTCCCAGTAGCTGCGTCCTCTGGGAAAATATTCCAGATTGACCCGTCGGACCATCCAGTGCAGCGGGTGTGTGAGCAGCGTTTCCTCTCCCGGGATGAGACGCCACAGAGAGGCCTCGAGCTGTAGAGGCACCAGCAGACAGGCATGGTCCGCACTGACCACCTAAACACACAGGAACAAACACAGGCATGTTCATTTAACTTCCTGCTCCATGTAGGGTTAAAAGAATTATGTAGGAGCGTTTTATCAGCTGGAAAAAGAATACCTGCAGGTCGTCCAGCAGAGAACCTCCGAGGCTCATTTCTCCCAGGGGCATGTCGGGGAGGCGGCTGTGCAGAAAGCCCTGGATCTCAGCGCAGATGTCCAGAGCGAGAGCCTGAGCCCTCTGGACCTCAGGTGGCGCTAGTGCTGCCCTGGTGTGATAGTACTGCTGCAGCCGCTCCTAAACACATCATTTACAGTTAGTCTGCAGTGATACAGAGCTCAGGCTGACAGCTGCTGCACTACGTCCACGTATGTGCATCGTTCAGAGAGGCACAGATACCGTGTCGTCGAGAACTCGAAACATGAAGTTAACAAAACAGTTCTGGAGTTTTTACACTTCCGCTGGGGATACAACCAGCTGTCTCTTGAGTAATATAATATTCAAAGTCATTCTGTGCCTCTAAGCAGACTTAAGAACTCTGACAGGATGATGCTCTGCCAGTTGAGAAGCTGCGAGGAGGAGAAGTAGTAAACAGCGGAGGAAGAGCGCTTTGGGTATTCTGATACTGCTGTTAGAGAAGCAGTTAAAAATGTGAACAATCATAAAACAAGTGTGGTTCGTGCATTAACACTTTTATAGCTTATTAAAGCCCTCCCCATGATAAAACATGAATGGAAGCATCTGAAACGCTGCAATAGAAAATTATTGATATACAGAAACAAGTCATTTAAATTGCAGTAATTGTCAAGAAAATGTTATTTTTCAGCTTTGTTTTTCCAGGTATTCCTTGTCTTCCACGTGTAAAATCAGTGTCCCAGATATGCAGAATAGAACATTAAGATGTGCAACTATTCATAAAAGATATAATTTACATAAGCTTTTCTTTAAAGGCAAATCCCATTGTTTTAAATCCCCTCTTATGTCCAGTCATGCGTTTGCGGCCGCTCTACTAACATTTACTGGACAAATTGTTTCATGTAGCTCACACAGAACAATCCGCAACGTTTCTGCTTATGTGGTTGTTCTGCACACTAACTCAAAGCTGTTTTCATGCTTGTTTGACTTCTTCTATACAGCCAGTGCACAAGCGCACACAGTATTTTGATTATGCAGGGCTCTCGGGGCTCTGTGCAGCCTAACCAGTGCATAACAATGCGTATCCCCAAAGCACTGCGCTTTACAAAACATGTTACACACGCATAAATGAATGAGCCAACGCTGAGCAGAGCTCTTACAGCTGCTGCGAAGACTGAATGCATAATCTATGCCTTCAAGAGCTCAGAGGCGAAATGTCAGCGAGTACCTGCAAAGTGAGGACGCACAGCTGGAGCCGCTTAGACTGTGACTCAGGTTTAGACTCCACAGACATCTGAGGCTGCTGGGACAGGTCAGCTGTTAGAGAGGGAGGGAGGGGGAGAGAGGTTAAAAAGGGGCCACAGTGATCATTAGAATATATCCCGTATGACAAACACCTCTATGGATCTGTGATAGAGCCTGACAGATATTATCGGGCAATATTGGCCTATGAAAGGCATATCTCTGTATCAGTGTATGCTGTATGAAAACTTCTTTTACACAATATATAATGCAGAAAGTGTTGCTTGCTGTGATTTAGAAATGTTGTTATTCATTAATGTTTTTATTCTTTTTTATATATATGGTCAGCAAATTGACTGGAACTGAACAGTAATGATGTTTATTTAACTATCTATTTTTTGAGTTTTCATTTTAAAGAATTGACTGATAATGTGACACATTGTTTGTATAATAATCTATAACAATGTTAAATATGATTTAATAACGTTTTATGTTTGAGAAAGTAGCTCTCTGGGTACATTTGCAAAGTGGTGAAAAATTGATGCATAATCCACATAAAAAAGGTCACTTTTCTTTCATGTAGAAAAGGCAACATTGCATAGTTTTTCACATATGTGTATACCATGTATATGTATAAAGAAGCAAACATAACTCAGATCGCAAGAATTATTTCAGTCCACAATCTTCACTTATACTTATACTAACTATGACTACTACTGTTCAGCTATCATTCATGCAGAAAAAAATACTTTATCAGCCAACAGGTTATCGGTTATTAAAGTCCCCCTCTTTAATCAGTATCAGTATCTGTCTCAGAAATCGGGCTCTAATTTGTGATATTGTTGTGTGTCTCATTAGTCTGAAGACTTCTGGTACCTTTCTGCTGCCTGGCTGCTTTGGCCACATGTTTCATCACCACGCCCTCGATGCCCTTCCTGAGCAGCGTGGGAGACGCAGAGACCAAACTCAGCTCCTCCCAGCTCTCAGCCATCTTCTGCTCCACCTTTTCATCATCGGCTGCACGGCCCGCGCGCTCTATCAGCTGAACACAGACACTCACCGTCACAGACATGCGGCCATGCGTGCACTGCTTCAATGATAATACTCTGCCCAAATACAGAACACAGGAGCCCAACACACTGCCATAACCCACAGGCAAACACATTTACATTTAAGAGGCACACAGATAACCTCCAGTGACTTCAGACGGGACCATCCTGAGGAGTTTTTACATGTTTTAGTCCTCTATCTTAAAATGACACACTTTACATAACTGCTTTTTACCAATTTGCTTTAATCCAGCGAGCAGTGGAGTTACATTATTCTCACTACAAAACAAAAATCATCTTTTTAAAAATATATGTGGTTGAGAAATTTAATGTATTTTATAGCTGTGAGCCTTTTGCTGCTTTCAGTTTCTTTGTACTTTTAAATTGATATTTAGGATGTTAATTAAATTCCAGAGACCAAAATCACGACACTATATATTAACCTTAATAAAAGCATCATACATTGATAGTTCATAAACATTTTACTGTTGACAATGAAATTATAATGCACGTGGTTTAATATGTATTAGTAATGCTATAAGTTATGTTATTTTCATGGTTTATTGTTGCACACATTAAAACATTTTATATAAAATATTTATAGTATTTGTTAAATGATGAGTGCATGAACTGATGTGGTACTAACAGCCTGAAAAACACTCACCCGTTTCACTGCCAGTGTAGCGATTCCCAGCATGGCAGCTCCACCGACTCCCAGAACCAGCCGGGCGTTGGACAGCAGGAAGTCAATCACCACGGCGATGCCATCCTCTCCTCGCCTCCGACTGCCCTGGAAGTTCATGGCTTCCTTCTTCTGTGGTTAGCCTTGGGAAAAGAAAACGCATTACAGAAATTCAAGTGGGCAGAGAGTAACACAAAACATGACAGGTGGAGGGGAAATGAATTCCACCTGCAGCAGTCTTTATCTCCAGAAATCACTGGGCGCAGCTGCACTTCCACATGATTGTCAGGAAGTCAGAATAACTCATGAGATGGACTGACAGGACATGCAGCAGAGGAATATTCAAATATGTACTGACAGGTGACAAAGTCAGGGTTCAGACACATTGTTAAACATCACAACTTTTATAACTAAGGGTGTCACCACTTCCAATATCAAAACAAAATGGATGGAAGTGAACTTTCAATTTCAATTATCGAAGATTTTCTGCTTAATATCATACTACATGGAATATCTTACAGTTGTGGGTTGACAAAACAAGGAATTTAAAGGCATCATCTGTTGCACATTGACTAAATTTGAATGAACATTTTTCACTGTTTTCTTTTATTGACCAAACGATTAATCTAGAGTAATAATGTTTGGAAAGTGGTGGCCTAACACCTTACTCAGACACATTCTTCATTTTTATTCGCCCTAATTTCTCACCTCTCTATATGCAAGTAGTTTTATATTGCACAAATGGGAAGGCAGAGCAATACCCTTGACCAATAAACAATGTTTTTCCCTTTAAATGGAGATAATTAATGTGTTTGCATGTAAATTTATAACTTCAATAAACATGCTGAGAACTTGTTACAGAGACTTGAAAAAAACGAACAGCTTTGTTTTTGCTGTGGAGGCATTGTGCCCATCACAGAAACAGACTGAGTGCCTTTAATTGTAGTTTCAACCGTCACTGATGTATTAAATTATGCAGCTGACATGAGGAACATTTTTCTTTGATGGATTTATTTAGTTTTATTATACGCTGTAGATTGTAAATCACCTTGAGGCATCTTTTTGACATTGAGCAATGGAAACACAAGTTAGCCGACTCATTAATTGGTATAATTATCACATAATTCATAACTTTGATGACAACTTTAGTTTTGGGAAACTAACCACTCTGCAGCAGTCTCTTATTGGCTTTAAACACAGGGCGTTTAAGTTCATGTTTTAGCCTTTAAATAAGCTTGATGAGACTTGTTTTAAAAACAGCATCACCATGTTGTTGGTTTGTTTTTCTTGGTGTTAGAGAGGTTGACAGTAAAAAGACCATTTTCACAGGAGACATTTTGACTTGGAGGAAAATCACAGGTGTAATAATTACATTAACAGTGGTTTAGTTTCATTTCAGTGTCTCATTAATTATTTAAAATGAATCACATGGAATGCAGTCACTACTGACAGATCAAAATGTTTTGTGTGACAAAGTTTAGTTGGCAGAAAAAAAAAGGCCTCTGATCAGGAGAGGTAGGGAGCTGAAGCATTGGAGTATGTTTTGCAAAACTAAAGCCCCTGGTGCGGTTAATAATGCAAAGACAAATATTAATTTGACTAAGCTTGCTCATTTGAGGAGCACATATGCAACAATGATAAAAATACAAAGTTTGTACAAAATTTGACTGTTTGCACTGTGCTTGTCACATTCAGCTCAAGGCACCTGAGATCCAGAAATAGCCACAGGAGATCACTCGAAACCCTTTCTGCTGAGTGCATGCCCTCTCTTTTTTTGCCAGAGGCACAGGTTCCCAAGAATGGAGACATGCTCTATTTATAGACCCAATACATGCCTGAGTCACACCGGCTGGGTCAAATTTATAACAACTCTCCCAGTCGAGCACAGCACAGCAAATGTCTGGAGCACGTTCAGCACGGAGGGGATTCTTTTAACGTCAAAGCAGAGTTCTTTTTTATATTTAAATGTCAACCAAAGGACTCCAGATGTTGACAGATGTTACACAACACTGATTATAGCTGCAGACCAATGGAACAACTGATCAACATAAAGACCTGTTAGTCAATAAAGCTGTTACCTAATGTTCTGTGAGTTTCCAGCCAGTGCAGTTAAGCCACCATTTTCATCCCAGAGTTTTATATCTACTGTTTTAGTAATAAGTTGGCAGAATTGTAGCACTGGCAACATCTCGCACCACCAAGTTGTTACTGGAAGACAGGACAAGCAGCTTCTCTAAATGGGAGAGTAACAACGAAATACTTTTAATAAAAATGCCTTGTTTGTTTTGGTTTCCTTTGTATTAAAGGGGCACTGTAATGAGTAAATTTGGCAGCACTGCTTAACAACAACAGCGACAGTGAGCTATTAACTTATATAAGGTCACGGCTGAATAAGAGCACTGACATCTCCTTTTAAAAATCTTAGTCTGGTTTTATCGATTTTCAACATTTAACGGCACCTTTGAAGGCATTTTATCATGTTTTGTCTATTGGAAGGCCACCCTAGACAGAACTTTATCACATTTTCTCTACTAGAAGGGCACCCCAAGGACACTTCATCCTGTTTTCTCCACTAGAAGGACACCATAAAGGGTACATTATCATGTTTTATTCCAATTAAGGGCATCCAGACAACACTTCATCACATTCTTTAGGCATGAATAATAAATGTGTGAATGTATAATGCATATGCATATATATGCATATGACACCATGATTTCCAGAGACCTTCACTGAGTATATACATGCATGTGAGGAGGCTCTGGGTGCCTCTGGGACACGATAAGATGTGCAGCTTGTAGATACTCCTAACTTAAAAGGGTCAGAATCGAGAAATAGTCACGCTGATTTTGTTTTCTTGCAGTGCAGCAGACGTTGACATTTATTCTGCAATTTCTCCTCATTTTGTAGCACATACACTGATTATCCCAAATCAGAATTTCGTTTACACAATTTTGCAAATGTCGTCATCATTTGTTGATTGAATCTGTGGCACATTTTTTCTTTACTTTCTGTATTTATTAAGTATTTATCTGAATCTGCTACTAGTTTATATTTATATTTTTTCCTCTGACATATTCTAAACAAAAAAAATAATCAAAAGCTCTTCCCAAACGAAAGAGGGGACAGCCTCAAATCATCATGTCATCATGTATTGGTAGCAGATAACAGGACATCATAGTAACTTTTACTACATCGGAAGAAAGTCCAAAATTGACCGCTTGGTAATCAAATCGATCAGTAGCTCATAGTTTAGATTTTTCTCCGACAGGCTCTCTAGTTCCCATATTTTTGTGCACCACGTAGGGCACTTTTCTTTTTTTTCTTTTACACTTTCTCGACAGGAAGGGCACCATAAATGGCATATATAACGTTTTTTTTTATGTATTTGTGGCACCCTAGAGGACACTTCATGAGGTTTTAATCCTTGTAGTGGCGCCCTAAATGCACATTCATCAAGGTTTATCTAGCATGGGGGGCCCCTATGATTCAAATCAGTGCTTTGAACTGGAGTGTTTTGGTGTAACCTAAAATGTAACGCCACAAGCCAGGTATTAGTAGCATGACAGTAAGTAACTTAACACGAAACGTGTCCATCTATTTGTCCTACAGAACCAGACAGCCAACTACTTTAAGCTTCATTTTAAGCATGGTGGGAAGAAACAAACAAACATATAAACAGCTGACAACTTCTGCTAACGTCAGTTAGTGAAGCTATACAGCTAGTTAGCTCGTTACATTAGCAGTCACTGACATCTACCCCTTCACTACTGTTAAAATACTCACCACTCAGTGCAGGAAGAAATATAACAGTCCGAGTCCACACCATTAGTGTTTCGATAAAATACGTATTTCGATACTCTGACAACAATGCGTAAAAAGTTAGTTTTTATCGTTCACGGACAAAGAGTAAATATAGCTCAACCTGCTAGCAAACAGCTGCTGACTTCTTCTTCTTCCTTTTAATTGCGGTTTGAATGTAACGTCAAGGCAGAACAGCGCCACCAAAAGAATTTCAGGCACACTGAGGAACTACACCAGAAACTTAAAAGCAAGAATGCCCAGTAAAGTTACTGCACTAAGACAAATATGTTCTTCTTCTTCACTACATTACATGGACAAAATATTATATTTTGCAGTTCACTACATTTATTTAAGAGCTATATGTACTATATGTAATTTGTTTTAGTATTAAAGTATTAAAGACTAAAAAATGGTGTCACAAATAAATAAATGTTCACAATCACACAAGTCAGGGATTACTCTGAATATAAAAGAAAAGGAAGAGATGGAGTTGAATGTTATTATCAAAGATTAAACCTTGGAAGAAGTGCATGAAGGGGGACATGAAGCAACAAATAGACCACTATGCAAATAAATCACCTGGAAAATAAAAATGAGGTATTTTAGAACTCCTTTCATTTGATCAAAGTATAACAGAAGTTTATACTTCTAAAGTGCTATTCACAAAAAATGTAATTAGGTAAATGGTTTAAATACTTCTTCCCCCACTGCCATTAATCTCTTTTAGTGCTTTTGATAATATCGCTTGGTCTTTATCTGATTATTTAGTTTGCTTAAACTCCATCTGCATACCTATAAAAACGAACTCTGAACCCTTTTATCTCAGAAACTTCTTTTCCAAACATGCTGCTGACTGATTCTTATGCAGTCAAAACTGAAGTTAATATGATGGCCTCATGGCTGAAGCTGATTTTGGTAATTGTTTTAAAAGCTGTGTTGCCTTTAATTGTACAATATATAAATTAACATTTAAAAGCAGATACATCTGAAGTATTTTCTATAGCTTTCTGGAAATACTGGGGATGCAAAATTTTAAAAACAATATGTACCAATTCAGGAAATCTTAGGGTAATACAGAAAGTTAATTGTAATATATATAATTATATATATTTCGTAAACAGCAGCAACTGTAACAACATTTGATAAGTGTACAGTTTTATCTGGATTAAAGAATTCTGTCACTGGAAATCAGAAATTATTATAAAAAAACAAACATTATATCTTAGCCCACTTTGACATTACTAGTAAAAAATTGAGTCAAGTAATGATTCTGCACGGAAACCAGGTGAAACTGTCAGAATTCATTATGAAATTTGATTTTTAAAAATCCAGATGAACAATGAATAAAAATAATGATTAGCAATAATTATAAAATTACATTAAATAGGAAATTTGGGATTTTAATGGATTTTCCATGATTGTATGGCAAGAATTTACCAACTTTAAAGTATTTTCCCCTATTATTTCAATTATTTAAGCAATTTTAGATTTTAAAAACACATTTTTTAAATAATATTTAAGTCATTTTTTTTTAATGAATGGCACACAAACTCTGTGGAGACAATTTCAGCTTTATTTCAGTCAGCCAAAAATGAGTCCAGTGAAACCTGCTCTCATGCCACCGTGTCCACAAAGTTAGTGTCCCATTCTGTTTGAGGAGCTCCAATATTTAACTTTTGCTCACTTGTTCAAGCTCAGACCTGTATGTGAGCTTCAGAAAACCACAAACACACCTCAGCCTGCTTTTAGAAAGTAATTTCTGCTCTGAACGGAGGTTATTTTTATTCATGTGTAACTCCAGACTAACCTAGCAGTGAGCTAATAAGTACCTCTGCCAAATATGGCCGACTGGGAGCAAGAAACAAATTTATCTGTGTTTACACAGCAAATCGTGAGGACAAATGCATCTGGAAATTGAGTTTCTTCTCGGCCGTGTTTAGACACAAGTTAAACAAGACATAATAGGGTTGGTTTTGTTCTGTCTGACCCAAATATCACCCAGTTTAAATGAGGGAAAACTTTGATTTAATACAGAACAGCAAAAACATGGTCTGTGTCACTATATAAGGTAAAGCAACATGAACTGAAACAGGAGTGCAAAACAAGGACAGAGTTTCTCATCACTCCATTAACCATCAGTTTAGTTGATGCACCGTATTGTGACTTTCACCAGGATGAGCCATACAGCTGAATCAAATCATAACACAAAGCACGGCTGCACATCTGCCAGCTGTTTCAGCAGCGACAGAGAGGCCGAGGTGAACAAAGGTCTGGGATGGCACAGTGAAGGTGAGGATCAGAAAGGTGGGTGCAAAAAAACAAACAAACATTTCTTTCTGCATAAAAGTTCCCCCAATCAAAGACTATACAAACGTATTGTACATTATAACAAGTTAGATTACAGCTCAGCCTCTGTACAAGTCCATACATACATCTTTCTTTTAGCTCTTGCGGTCTGTACATCTTGGTTACAAAAAATACATGCCATTTTGAAGTATCTATGGACAAAGAAACAAGAAATGTTCAATTAAAGGTAATTCAACAACAGAGCCTAACTGTGGGAAGGAACTCGAGGATCCGTACTGTGCAGCAGAGACGCCAGCTTCGTCTGCCGCAAACAAATAACGCACTCAAACCGATCCAGACTCGGGTCAAAACGCAGACAGCATGATGACGGTGCTCCCTGTGCCAGACTAAAACTGGAGCCAGAAAATGACGACTGTTTAAAGAATGTTACAATATTGAATTACAGAAAAAAACGGGTATATTTATGTGTGTGTGTGTGTGTGTGATGGAGAGGGGCTCAGTGGCGTCTCATTTTGACTTTGCGTCCTGAACTCTCTCGGTGTTTGTCGGCGTCTTCACCACGTCTCCAGTAGTTCTCTGAGCTGATGCTGTGACGGCGCTGACGGGAGTGTGACGGGTGTCTGTTCTCCTCTTTATCCATCTCCAGAACCCGCGGCCTGGGGGGGAGCAAGATCGAGACGCCAGGTCAGATTTGGATCTTCATTTGTCACATGTCGATTGTAAACTCTTTCATTATTGCAATTAACACGTAAACACATGAAAGCTGCTCAGAAGGGACATGAGGTAACATTGTTACAGTCTCAGTGTCTCGGCTGTCAACACTGACCGTTATTACTAGCAGTTATTAGCCTGTCGTATTGGAAAATATGCTGTCTGATATGTACCGTTATAGAATATATGATGCAGTGAATTACTGCTTGGTTTGTTGTTTTTATAGTCAGCATATTGATTGAAACTGAACAGTAATTATGTTTATTTAGCTGTTTATTTTATTCCTATTTATTCT
>CAFUXE010000265.1:27556-41443 GCA_903364295.1 Serranus cabrilla
AAAGATTTGTTTCTTTATCTTTCATTATAGTACATTTCATAATTTGGGGTTTGGAAATGTTAGCTGGACAAAACAATGATGAAGTCTAGTGAAGTTGTAGACCAAATGATTAATCAAGATAATAATCCACAGATGTATCGGTAACAAATACAATCGTTAGTTGCAGCCTTTTTTACTGGGATTGTACAAGATTTAGTTTGTTTTTTACTTTTGCATCTCAAGGGGAAAATTGTTTTTATAGACTGAGAAAACTGATCTCCTTACTAACATAAGCCAGAAGTATGATTATTAAGATTATTCTCTTATTTTGATATAAGAAAGTGGAACGAGACAAACATTTCTTTCTGCTGCAGCCTTCATGTTTAACTGACTTCACTTCTTTCAGTCTTGTCTCATGTTAAAAGTTACACAGAAATGTGTAACTAAGACCTGACCCGTTGTCTGGTTTGAGATGTGTCAAAATTATTTTCAGTCTATGCCGGGTCTCATTGTAGTGCTGGAGGTCTGACATCAGTTCATCAAAATATCCAAGTACACTGTAAATTCACTATAAATGTCATATTTTTCTGGGAAGCTGAAACAAAGCGTGAGGGCGTCTCTCTAGTATAGAAAAATGTATCATGTGGTTTTCTTACATTAACTATTTATTGATTAAATTACCAGAAAACATACCACATTGTGATATATATATATATAGTTATTGAGATATGAAAGATATGAAAATTAAGTTTGGGCTGTGTCGCCTGGCTGCACTGGTGGTGGTGGGTGAGTTTCAGGTCCCGTTGAGGGGATGAAATATGATTGAGGAAGTACGACTAAAGAAACACATCTGTGAGTTTGAGGCTTTATCGAACACTGCACAGTAATTATGAAATAATGATGAAGGATTTTACTGCTTATCTCAAGGCAAACAGCCGTTATCTACCAGGACATATTGGCTGAAACATACAGTACTTGATTGGCCAACACAGCACCTTGCTGGATGCAGATGCATTTCATTTTTGCAAAAGTTCAGCCCAATTCAAGTTCAAGATTTTAGCTTTTTATACAAAAAATCCACCGTTTTTTTTGCATAAACCCTCAGAATGACAACCAGGTTATTTCAACACAACAACCTTAATCAAATGAATGAGAGGGCTCCATTATTAACACAGGGCTTACACCTGAGTGTTCCAGGTGGATCTTATCATGTGAGGTTTTATATTCATCACAAGAGATGATTTTTGAGGGTAAAATGGATTGTGAATTGCATGAAAATGCTTGAAAACACACTCATTGTTACCGTTTTTACCCACAGCTGCTTGTTAAGTGGCTGTGCATCATGTTGCTGACAGTGTTTGTGTTGTGTCTCTATTTCCAGGTTTCCCTCAAGCTTAAGGTTTATATTACATCCTATAAAAATGAAGTAATATCCTTTAATGTTTGTGAAGTTGCTTTAAATTACAGGCTACTATCCTGAGGCCTGTTTTTCAGATTGACACACTCACTGACTGTCCTAAAGCCCTTAACTTGGAGTCAGGTCTGTTTTGTTTCTGTATACCTGTGAGCAGCGTCAGGATCTGCTTTGCGATGAGAACGTTTGGCTTTCAGAGGAGCGCGTCTCTCGACAGGAGAAGAACTTAAAGGGCTGTCAGAGTCCAGCCGAGGAGCATCTGGTCTGGTCCTGGAAAACAGAGAAAGGAGAAAACAGAGATGATCAACACAAGACTTCAGACACACAACACAACAAAGCCTTTCTAAATTAAAGTATGTTGGCTCACTTTCTTAGGATGATAACTGCACGTCGTTCCTTGATATCTTGAGGCCGGATGCAGTGGGTGATTTCATCAGCAGCGTAGCCACTGAAAAAGAAAGATAAGCCTTTACCAGCCACACTAAAACAGGAATGCAACCAATGCATGATGACAGCCACCACAGTCACCTGAGTACTGTGACACTCCCTCTCCTCACAGGCAGCACAAACACCGGCTCAGACACCCGGATCGGCTTGAACTGGAAGCGGCAGCCAAAGCAGAGCGCGCTGTCACTGAAGAAGGACACGGAGACGATGGGCCGTGCAAAGATGTGCTGAGGATCCACATGTGACACAATGCAGCCACCTGGTTGATAATCATTGATGACCGCACTGTTGACAAACCCCTCTGGGACCACCCCACTGGACACCAGGCGCTTGATCACCAGCTCGTGCACCCAGCTTGGGATGTCATCCACCTCTCCTTTGCGGTAGAGCCTCTCCTGGCCAGGTCCACGCTTCTCCAGCTGGGACCCATAAGTGTACCCCTCTCCGAAGAAGTACTTGTTGCGGAGGGGCGCCCTGTCCACTGTGTGCTCCCTGTAAAGTCCAGCCTCTCCTTTAGCCACCACGTCGTCGATCTTCTCCTCGATGAAGGCGCACTCCTCCGGGGTGAAGATGTTCTTCTGCAGGATGCTGCTCCTCACCCGGCTGGCCTCCTGCTCTCGGTGCTCCGCGCTGTCATCGCTGTGCTCATACTCATCGTCGTCGGACTCTCTGAACTTACGCTTTCGTCCCTTTCCGTTACTCGTGCCGTCCACGTATTTATTTTTTTGCTCGTCCCTGTGTGGAGTCATGGACTTCAGCTTCTCCCTCAGGTCAGAGTATCCGCTGGCTGCCATGTCAGCCAAAACAATATGACTGCTGTTAGTGCGACGTGAGCTCCGAGCTAACAGTCAGCATGCATCAGCGCTGCATTTCAGCACTGTTTTCACTAAATCTGGCTAATAAGAGCAGACTGGGTGTCAAAGGGGTCTTTGATGGGGGATGTCGCTGCTGTAAGGGGCCACTCACTCTCACTCACAGCGGTGTCTCAGGAGGAGCTAGCATTAGCTAAGTAGCTCCGCCGTCCAGCGCGTGCATTGAAACAGCACTTTAGTGTGAAACTTGTCAATATGCAGATGATATTACCGGATGTTTACAAACAAGCAGAGCCGTGATAAACACCGCGTCGACGCTACAACACGCTCAGCCAGCGGAGAGGCTAACGCTAAGCTAGCTTCACCTAGCCTGGCTTGATCTGTCCGTTGCCGCCTGGAAATACCGACAAACCACGCAGCAACATTTCACATGTCGCCGTTAAATTCCAAACCTCGGTGCTCCGGAGACGTTTAACCTCCTAGAAGTCCAGGGAAAACATTGTTATGATGATATCCGCGGTCAGTTTTACGCCACCGTCTCCAAGAAAACGGCTGAAAATAAACTCGTGTAACCTGCTACGGAGTTGCGCATGCGCAGTGGCGATATTCCAGGGAGGGACTGGCACGTGACCCGAACGGAAGAAACATAAATCCATTTTGGGAGCCCTGAGGGCACGAGGAAGACTGCTGCTAAATCTGTCCCACTAACCTTTTATTTACTTCAGAAAGTTCAGTGTTCACTGAAGTCACTGCGGTCACTGTTGGTCTTTATTATTGATTGTATTAATTCATTCATTTTGATTAAATTATTGTTATTATAACGTATTCATTATTATATTATATTATACTTATAGTATATGTATTATATTATACAACAACAACATTCAATTACTGTATTAAACCACAGCCTGATTCCCTTTTGTCAATTAATGTATTATGCTTTCATTATTTTTATTATCTTTATTACATATTTATATTATTATATTATTGTTCATATTATATTTATATATATATACTACACCTCATACATTCAATTACTATATCATACCACAACCCTGATTAAGGAAAAAAACATTATCAATTTGAACAACAATCTTTATACAGTTTTTGATTGAATAGTTGTAAAAAAAAAAAAAAAAATTAACGATTAAAGATTAACAAATGATTACATCGTGTTGTATTTTAGACAACAACACACTTTTTTGGCCTATTTTTTACACTTCTATAGTCTTAGTTATGTAAAAATAATAACATAATAACTATTACAGATTAAAAAATAAACCTACCTAAACCTATTATCAAGAAAATTATCTACACATAATCAATCATTTAAAAAAAGGTGCCTATCACTATTTACCAAAACCCAAACAGACACAATTCAATTGTATGGTCCATACCGCTCCAAAACCAAAATATATTAAAGACAAAGAAAAACCATCTAATATTCGGATTTAACAAGCTCAATGAAAAGATTTGACATTCTCACGAAAAAAAAGGAAAAAAATTGCAGATTAATGTCCTATTTACCAACAAATCTATTAATCAACTGTTTAAACTCTTTCCTATTATTCACAATTTTCTGGAATTTGATACATTAATTGATTAATTGTGAAATTAAAGAAATAATCATCATCACAGTTCATTTTATGGACTATGTTGATCTTCATTTATGTATTGTATCTATTTTTTTATTATAGTGTTAACAGAACATTAAATTAAGCAATTTTATACTGATAGTCGACATTGCAAATATTATTGTTTAATAATTTTAATCACACAGTTCTCATATCTCTCTCTTTAAAATAAATTATTTTATTTTGATAAAATATTCTTTACAAAAAAAGAAAGTTGATACATTAATATTGATTGAATACAACAATTGCTCACACTATAATCAAGTTTTACAGTAAACAGTACCAATAAAAAAATAAAAAAACATGTTGCATTTTGTTATAAAACTTTGTAATGAAAAGGCCTCTGAAGCTTCCTCACATGAACAGCTTATGTACATTTTCAAACATCTTTAATCGTTTAAGTGCAACTATAAAAATGTCCTGAAAGAAACATGAACTAATATCGACTTTTCAGTGTCTTCAGGATGCACTTTGTTCAGTTAACGAGTGTGATAATCAAGTAAAAGTGACTTCAGGTTACTTACGTACTCACATATAATATTAAAGCACCTGAAGGCAAGAAGAGGTAGGATAATGATCAGGGTGTCATGTGTGTGGTGTGTGTGTGCGTACACTGAAGTTATAACATGGTGATTTCGCTGGGTGGCAGGGTGAGCCTCCTCTCCCGCACAGACAGCATGTTCTCCACCTGCATGGCGATGACTCGACACAACTCCAGGCCCTGCGGAGAAACAGCGGCGACATGAGCACAGAGACACGGAGCGCCACAGTGCGTCCTCTGAGTGTCCTGTGTGTGCGTCATACCTGCTCCAGCTGCAGCTGAATGACCCGCTGCGTGTTCAGGTCCCCCAGGGTGAGGTCTACATACGGGTAACTCGTTCCAGCAGTGGGCCTCTGGGTGCGGCTGGACTGCACCTCCACCAGGGGGACCACTGCCATCAGCTCCTGCGCCACAGAGACCAAACACTTTAACACACAACTGCCTGCTGAAAACTACGTGACTCTTCTCGTGTTTCAGTCACGATGAGCTCATGAGTCATTGGAGAGCCTGACGGTCGTGAATGTGTGCGGCTCCTTACGTGTGTATTTTTGTGCAGGAAGTGGAGGCCATGTTGATTGACAGCAACAATGCAGGGGGCGTAGAAGGAGGTGGAGCTGCTGCTGTGGATGTAGAAGAACGAGGAGCCGAACATGGGGAACGCGCTGATCAGCCCTGCACACACAAAAGCACAGTTCAAGTGGTCGCATCTTTTTTCTCTGAAGAGGGAAGGGAAACGTAACCGATTTTACACATCAAATATTTATTCAACATAAGGATCCGATGAATCAGAATCACCCTGGTGATGTGTTCAGGGGTATCTCTTGGGTTTGGATCAGAGCAGGGATGTAATATAAGATACTGGACTGAAAGTGGAGCTCAGTCCAAAAGGAATTTGGTGCATCCACCAGAAAGGTTTCTAGCATCCGGTTCTACTTCCACCCACTGAATACCTATCCTCTCTTGCTGGCCCTTACCTCTCTTACCTTCATGGATCTAAAATCCTTCATACAGTCGAAACTGACTTTGTCTCTGGAGACTCCGAGATGTCCCGTCAAAAGTTTTGCAGAATTGTGGTCTATGGGGTAAAAAAGGTTTTGGGGCTGTAGGGGATTTTTTGCTGCAATCCTGCAAGTGGCCACTGGGACAAACTGGTCACAGAGCGGATTCACTCAAGGTTTGGAGTCTACAAATGTTGCAAGTTAATGGCATCAGGGGATCAAATTACTTTAACACGTACTAGAGACAAAAGGTGTTTTTGATTGAAGATACTCAACTCACAGTCCAGTTAGTCGTTTGTTCTGGAGCTTTTGACCAATTTAAAGTCTATTTTTGATGTAGGTAGAAATGTATATAATGGGAAAATGACTCATTTTAGAGATCAGAAATGTAAATATTACAGGTGATTCTGTATCGATAGTTGTATAAGCATAAGATTTGAGATGTACAAATATGTAGCAGGTAGGAATTATTAAGTTAAACTTCATCCTACATGTTTTCAGACATTTACTTTAAATGTTTTGGGAATTTTTCCATTTCATTGTCTGAAATAAAATGATATAAATAAAATAAATAAATCACATGCAGAGTAAAACGTGTAAAAACGGACCAGTTTAATCGAGATCTTACCCAGAAACTGAGCCCTGGCCTGGTGCGGGTTCAAGGTCTGCACTTGCTGCATGTGCTGCGTCACCATGGTGACCCACTGCTGGGGCGGCTGCTTTTTGAACAGAGGCGGGGCGATGTACTCTGATAACTCGTGTCTGGAGGAGAGGAGAAGATAAACAGGAGTCGGCTTCACTCAGTGATTTCTCAGGATGATGGTTTTACTCAGTGAGCGGTTTCTGTTCTGCTGTCGGCTCCGTGTGGGCGGAGAGACGGAGAGAGACGCGATAACAACAGGAAGCTGTTCGTGAATTCTTACAGTTGAGAAAAATAAAGTGTCACATACTTAAAACAAAAAATATCGATTGCATAGAGTTTTTGTTAAACATCAGTTTATTTTGTAAGGATATATTGCAAATATAAAGAAAAGATGATTGAGGCGCTTGCCTCGTAAGCGGGCGGTGCCGGGTTCGAATCCCGGCTCGGCACCCTTTCCCGCATGTCTTCCCCTCTGTCTCCCCCTTCACTCTCTGCCTTGCACTATCTAATAAAAAGCACAAAATGCCCAAAAAAAAAATTTAAAAAAAAAAAAAAAAAGAAAAGATGATAACTTAAAGTTTATTGAAGCTTAAACCCAAAACTTTCCATTTATTAAAAGTACATTAAGTGTAGAATTTAAAGCTATTGCAATGTTTTTTATTATGAAGCAATAAAAATAAAATGATATTAAATAGGGACACACTTTTTCCATCTGTTTACTCTTTTTCTTCTATGGTTTCGTCAGATGTTTTTTTAATTATTTTATTTAAGCTATTTTCTTATGAACTGTATGTTGTTTATCTGGATGCATCTGTTTGATTTATGTATTTTGGTCATTTTTAGTCTAAATCTGGTGTTTTGTTTTGTTTTCATTATTTGTTTTGGGTGACGAATTTCATGCTTATGTCACTATAAATAATAATAATAATAATATTTCACAGCACAACAGCATAAATCCAATGTGCGTTTATCCAGTTAAGGTGCTGCTGAAGTTTGATTTCCTTAAATAAAATTGATCTTTATGGAGATATTCATGCTAATTTCACTTTTTTTTATATTTTGGTCATGTTTAATGTTAAAATCAAACTGGATCAGTGTTAATAAGGAACGAGGGAAGGTCAAATGCGTCCTAAAATAATGGATTAGAAAGTGTGAATATGTACTTAGAAGAGTGAGAATAATTGGTTTAAATCTAATTACAAGAATATGAAGGTTAAAGTGAACTGCTGAGCGACTGCAGCTTATTAAAACATGTCAGAAGTGTTGATTTTATTGAAATAAGATGGGCTGAATGGCTGTGATGTGGAAATTGAAATCTTTGGTGGAATGTGTGGATGTCTTAAGTGTTTTAGGTCTCACTGAGCTTCTTTCTATCAAGGACACAATTTTTTTTTACAGTTATTCTCTTTTTATGATTAGTGTTTCTTCTGCTACATCTAAAAATATCCTGAACTGTGGGGCAGGAACACAGCTATGATATGACGGATTCATTAAAACGAATGACAATAAAGTATCAAACGTTCCTCATGCAGGAAGCATTATATGAAGACATTTACTCTTGTTTTAAGAATTTTAGTAAAGTTATTGTTGCTGTTCTCTTCACTAAGACAAAAGTTTCCAAGTGGTTCAAAGCATAAAAAAGTTTTCATGGTCCACAAATTGTTTGTCCAAGTTTTACATTTAACAAATTATCTAATTATTATATATAATAGAAGGTTATAATGATATATATTGGTACTGACACACTGGAAAATCAATATTTTTTTGAACGTTTACTTAAATTGCAGGCATGTCACTGCTGCTGAAGCTCTTCTTCTTCTTACAGCCTCTTTTGGTGGCAGCTCTCCAGTTCAGTCCAGAGTTTAAAATTAAGAGAATGTATAAGAGAAATGTAAAGGTTGTTTGTTTTCTCACATGCTGGGGATGAAGACGATGTCTTTGGCTCGGTGCTGCAGAGCTGCCAGTTTGGAGATCTGGTGAAACTGTTGATCGCTCACTTTTCCGTGCGGAAGAACATTCAGCAGGCCTTTACGGTAGTCTGGCAGAATCTGAACACACACATAAACACGGTTGCATACACGTGCGCTCATGTAGGTAACATATGCAGTGAAACTCCACCTGTTGTACCTGGTTATACTGCATGGCCACACAGAGCTCATTGTCGAACTTGAGCGGCTGAGTCCAGACGACTCGTCTGAACCAGAAGCTGTAGTTTGTGTCGACTAACTCGGCCTCCGTCGCNACGTCCAGGATGTACTCATGTTTGTTCAGAGGACGCACATTCTGACCTGAACACACACACAAACACATGTATATATATATATATATAAATCTCAAGATGAGTCATTTATAAAAAGATTTGTTAATCCAATCCGACAGAAAGTACAGAGAGAAAAACCCTGAAAGTCGTGTGGATGTTTGTGCAGCCACATGTTGTGTGAGCTGCTGTGCTTTTCAATAGCACACGAGCAGCAGCAGCTGCCAGCTGTTATCATGTGGAGACACTGAACGCAACTGGAGGAAAAAACCAATAACAGCAGAATGCAAACTGTGCTTTCCAATGCTCATACTACTGTACTGTACCAGAAAAAGATTTAGTATGTCCCGAATCATAGAATGTCACATGCAGCATGTCAGAAATATCAGGATGTCCTGTTGCATCCAGACGTATTGTGCAAAATGCAAGTTTTGCTTGTTTTTCTGGCTACTCTGACCAAGAATATATATGAGCAAGAGGGTTTAAAGCTCAAGGTGCAATATTATGATGAATTACATCCGGATTGTGTGCATCCTGCATGCAACAGTATGTAATTTGTAAGGGCTGCTGCTGTACAAAACTAGAATTAGTAAGAATAAGTATGTGAGAGTCCTGTGTGAGCACTTCAAGGGACAAAATCAGCGTTGGAGCTTTCAGCACTGAAGACCGAAGCAGATGGAGCGCTGTACAAGAAGCATAACAAAAGCTTATTTATGTTTTGACTGGCAAAAATGAAAATGCACAACTAAGTTCCTTTTGAATTAGTTATAAAAAGTTATATCATGTCACGTTTTTCTATGTATTTATTCACTAATCGGATGTACGTTTTTGACAATTTGGGGATTTTTTTTTTAGAATACATATAATTAGACAAACAGTGAGCAAACGAATAGCACATACACATCTAAATAGATAACAAGGAAGACAGTTCAACGTTGGGGAATTGGCATGGGTGATATCGAGCCCAATCAGGACTGGTGAACATGAGTGACTTTCCCCCACAGCTAGAAACCAGAGAACAGCCTGATATGTGATCTGTGAGCGGATCTGCTTCACTGACAGGGACGAGAAGGTCGACTTTGTGCGCTAACACGACAACTGATGTGTGTGTGTTTGTGTGTGTGTGAGAGAGAAGCAGACGTTTGTGAACAAACCTCTGTTGGTGACTAGAAATATGGCATATTCCTCCATGGCCTCCAGTTTGTGTAAACCCATCTCATAACACAGCTCCTCAATCACCTCCAGAGCAATCTGAAAAACACGACAACATCAACACACACTCATACAACATATCATACACACCAGTGGGCTCTATAAACAACAGTGGCTGAACACTTACAGAACACGTTTTGATTTTCACGTGACGTTCAATGCCTCCTGGGAAAAGAAACAGCTGACGTTTTGAGCTCCGTCCCGCCTGAGGAAGCACAAAAACACACTGGACATGTTAGACTGTGGCTGATTTTCTGACATAAACCTACTTAAAAAGTGATGGAAACTTACTATATTTAAGTACAGATCTTATGTGTAAAATACAGCAAAAGTTTATAAAATATAATGTGTTGTTCAAGATTAAACGACACAAGGATACATACAGTATTTAAAGGATATGGGTGGCATTATATTCTATAAGTATAATGGAAACAAATCCTATGAAAAGAACAAAAACAACAATATTTTCCCTCCCCTGTCTGTGATGCTCAGTCCACTGGTTCATAAATATAAATAAATCTTTAAAATCTTTTCGTTAGTGGTTCTTTTCAGGCTACAGTGCCTGTGTGTTCGCTGTAATGAAGGAAAATGACACCCGGTGAAACAGCGTGGCTCCTTAATGTGTTTTTAATAGTTTTTGGACAGCAATAGAGCTCCGTGACACGGGGGAACAAGCTTTAGATACACAGGCTGCACTTGTTTGTTTTGGTCTGTTTATGAAACTTGTTCACAAAAAACTAGAAATACCACCTCGCGGTTCTCTGCCTCCCAGTCGAGCTGCAATTTACATCCTTAATAGAAGTTATTAAGTCTATTTGTGAAACACGGATGCTTCACTCGCATCTTCAACCAGGCAGCACAGAAGATAAACACAATCCAACATCAGTGTCACCTGGTTAGTAACTGACCAAATGTGAAAAATGGTCTTCTGTTTGTGAATTATGGTGTTTAATAACAGCCAGAAAAAGTTTTTTTTACTTGAACATTATGTTGTCACGGTGAAGTTGACCTTTGACTTACTGCAATGCTTGAGGTAGAAAAAGATAAAGGATGTGGGGTTAATTGTTATGCACCGATTTGTGCCTTTTCTGCATAAATGTACGGTGCAAATGTCTTTATTTATGCAAATGCTGATAAAAATGTACCAAAAAGCCTATTTATAGCTTTTAATGAGCCCATAATATACAGAGCAGGCAGCTTCTGGGAAGTGCAGGTGTGAATTTTTGTGCTATCCTTGATCATTTTAGGATACATGACTTGTTGCTACATGTATTATAAAAGCACTGATCTATTTGATATAAAAGGTCATCACTTCATCAGCTTTTCTAAAATTGTTGTAAAACTTTGTTTGCTGTACTGTTTGCTGGACAATATGTTCTTAATAAGCCACTGGATATCTGCATTTCCCTCTCTGTCTGTCTGTCCAAACATAACTTATACAAAAACTTAGATCTGACTTTTCTCCAAATTCTCCCTTTACTCTTCATATTTAAGCACATTTTTCTGCAAATGTTTTACTTGAACCAGCCCAGGAGTGAGTTACTTTATGCTGTGGGTATTAAGAGTTTTATTGAATAAAGGATCTGAATTCTTCCTCCACTGCTGCAGATAAATAAGCTCTGGCACTGACCATCATGGCCTTCAGCTCCATGCTGTTGGGCGGGACGCTGCGTCCCCCGTGCTGGAACGTCTTCTTCAGGTTCTGCTCACATGCTTTAGCGATGCCTGACACAATATAAAAAAAATAGGACATTTTATGGTGGTTGGCTTTGGTAAAGAGTGCAAAGCGGATTTAAACTTTGCTGATAGTGCGTGTTCTTTACCCTGGTACTGCGCCCCGGCGCTGCGAGACGCCTGCTGCAGGTTCTTCAGCAGGAAGGGCTTCAGGACTTCGGAGCAGCGGTGGAACGCGGTCAGGATGTACAGCAGCCTCCAGCCTCGCTGGCAACTATCACTGCACAACACAAGAGCGCACGGACACACTCAGGATTACAGGCTCGGGGAAGAAAGAGGAGCGCGGTGTGGGAGGGTGTGTGTGGTGTGTGTGTGTTGTTTATGTGGGAGCGCAGACTCACGGTTTGGAGCTGGTGTTCGCTGTAAGCTGTTTGAGAAGTTGGCAGTAAGCCTCATCCCTCATCAAGGTGAACTCTCCGATGAGCTGAGGGGAGGATACACACACACACACACACACATGCAGATTAGCAAACATTCAAAAAGTAAATGAGAGCTTAAGAAAGAAAGACGTGTTTGTGTTTACCTTGAGGAAGCTGCTGACCACTTCCTGTTCAGTCGATCCTCTCGACGGAGAGTCGCCCATGAAACGCATCACAGCTACACAGACACACAACCAGGACACAGACACACACACACACAGATACTGTCAGATTGTCACTTTACCTTTTATATACTTTAACTAACTGTTTTACAACTCTTTACATGTCTGTTTACATATTTGTCATAAAACATATGCACCATCTCCTTTTTAATAATCTTGCTTTTGCTCTTGTATTTGTGTTTATTTATCTTTGTTGACGTGTCTTAATTGTTTTCATTTGTCTTCTCCCTTCTGTGCTTTTGCATCGTTGTCTTCTTGTATTATGTTTTACCATAATTTTGTCCTGCCTTTGTTCTGCCTTCCTGTTATATTTGCTTCGGGCTATTTTTCTTTAGCTCTGCTTTGTCTGTTTAAGCACTTTTTTTGAAAGGTGCTGTATAAATAAACCTGTTATATGGGAATTCTTTATGAGGAAAAACCCCTTGAGATGTGCCAGTTTTTTTATTTTAAATTTTTATATTATTATCATTTTTAGATGGTTACTACATTCCTGTCTACATTCAGTTTATTAATTAGTAATTACTGTATTTTATATTGTTATTTTTATTTTACATTTACTACATTCCTGTTTATATTTAGTTTACTCATTTGTAATTACAGTTTCTAATGTTATTATTATCATTATTATTATTATTTTTTATTATTTATTTATAATTTTTTAAAATACATTTTCTACATTCCTGTTTGCATTCACTTTACTCATTTGTAATTATTGTCTAATTTATAGTATTTTATATTTTTTTGTTTTTTACCTTATATATATATATATATCTACCTTATATAATAATATTCTACTTCCTGATTTATCCTCACTGTTTACATCCCTGTGCATATAAATGTATTTGTTCTTATTATTATTCACTACATTCACTTTATTAATTGCAAAAAAGATTTACACAAATGTAAATTACTTTCATTTATTTCTTTATATTTTAACCCTATAATTAAACTTGCAGTATTTTGCTTTACTTTTTTGATTTTATATAAATATTTAATGAGCACTGTTGGAAGGATCCTGAGATCCAAGATGTTTATTGGCAACAAGTTATTTGTAATTGTCATGCACACAACAATAAACAACTATGTTACACATACCGTCTGAGTGTCTCACAGACAGAAAAATAGCAGCACATTAGTGATAAAGAGTGATAAAAAGTGCACAAACGGCCTCTGGGTGCTGTAGAAAATCCTGGCTTCTGATTGGCTCGGGCTTATTGAATTGTCGTATTGAATAGCAGATTCTGCAGAGAGACGCAGCGCTCGAGTACTTAAAATCTGATGAACGGGAGCTCAGGTGAAATAAGAGTCCCGTAATAAGATGATGTAATTAGAGGAGAGAAGGTGAGAACTTACACAGGAAGAGATCAGCTGCCACTCTGTTCATGGCCGGGTCGGTGAACTCTATCAGAGACTCAGAGAGAGGAGTCTGCACAGGAGAACATAAACACAACATGTCTTATTAACTACTCAGTACACACACAGACCACAGAAGAGTTATTAAAGATGCTTTAAGTCGTAGCAGGAAAAAGGCACCTTGGTGAACTTGATCATTTCGATCGGCTCTCTGGAGTCTCTGATCTTACTTTTGCTCTTCAGGGAATCTCTGAGACACAAA
>CAFUXE010000265.1:41983-54609 GCA_903364295.1 Serranus cabrilla
ACAGCGACGGCTGATGACACGGCGAACTGTCCCGCTCCTCCTCGCGGCTCGGACTTGCGGTCCAGTGGCAGCGACAGGAAGTCAGGGGGAGCGACCGGATGGACGCACTCACCTGGGAACGCACCGGAGCGGCCGAACACGGCGCCAAACTTCCAACCTGACACACAGAGCAGAGGGATTACAACACACACACACACACACACACACACACATCTGGGTGCTTTGTGCCTCTGCTGTAAGTCCTGATCACTATCAGTTTTTCCTCTAACAGCAGGTCAGCTGTTCATTTACACCAGTCAGATCTGTATCTGGACGCTTTTCTCTCTCATTTACAAGACTTAGCTCTCTCGCTCGGCTACGCTGATAACCCGACACATATAATGCAGCCTTTGGTCTAATTATAGACACGATACACAGGAGCATTTCTGTCGCTTGTGAGGGAATTACATGCTTGGTATCGTGTTAAGGGTACTTGTATCAGTGCTGGTATAATTATACATGTAGGTTCAGAGGTAACGGGTGAATAAGGGTATTTGTGTTTGATTCATTTTCGTCTATAAGAGATTTATTTTGTCTTTTGAGGAAAGTATTTTTTTGTTTTGAGGAGCTATAATAAATGGCATTCATCTCTGAAAACTGTGGACGTCATGTTTGAATGTCAAAAATGAAGCCCAGATATTCTAAACACTGGCGCTACCATCTTCCACATTTGGAGCCAGAGTCAGTGAAGCTGCGGTATTTAGATCCCGCCCACACACACCTGCCCGTCCAATCATGGGTCAATCCCAGCTGTCAATCATGATGTCCCACCTCTTTTTCATAGCATCAGAAAACGTATCAGAAACGCTTGATTGCACCTTGATTGTGGTAAGAACTACCTAAAGTGAAAAAAGTCTTTGGGATAAATTTATTTGTCATTTGTTCTGATGTTTTAGTTGCCCTGTACTGCAGCCGGCCAACAGGGGGCAATCAAGACTTTGTGTCAGACACTTTTAATTTTTTATATTAAGAAATGGATACCGGACTCAAAGATGCATTCTACTCAGTACAATGACAACTTTATATATATATGCCAAAAAAGTTATTACATTTTAAATTCAAGAACATAAAAAATAACAATCAAATTAAGATTAATTTATACTCTAGATAGTTTATTTATGTATTAGATTATGATGTGTTTTAGAACTGGGATTTTTATACAGCTTTTGATTTCCCTATATTACCAGTACTGACACATTAACTTTGTTTAAGTTTATTTAACAAAGTTCTTCTTTTACAGCTTTATTTTGGTGGCATCTCTCCAGTTCTTGGGCCTGTACTCTAGTATTTAAACATGGCACAACACCTGCGATACATAGTTTTTAGGGAGCGTTCCCTCTGCTAATAAACAATTATGATCAGGTCAGATTAATCATACATCTCACCTGGATTACAGCAGATTTAAATGGTTGATAACGACTTTTGTTTGATCAGAAAATGTATTGAACATATGACAAAATGAAGCCCAATGTGACGTCAGTATTCACACACTCAGGCCGTCCTCCCAGCGCCCCTTGACTTTTAATACTTGATGGAAAATTTAATTAGTAATGCAGCTCAGACTTTACATTCACATTTGATATAATTAAAGTTCATACCTTTAGAAATTCAGCCTTATTAAGTCTGATAGCAGATCTCAGTGGATTGTATGGAGGAGGATGGATTCAAATTCAGAAAACCTGACCCTTGTGTGCTCTGTGAGGTTCACTTCAGGACGGTTTTTAAAGTCCAAATGTGAGAGTGCAAAGAAGAAATCACAGTAAATTATAAAAATAGATGTGAGAGCACACCTTCGGTTTGTCCTTTCAAATGTGTGTGAAGAAAAATATACGACCTGTGATCTTATTTCATCTTTCGTGTCCTCAAGAAATGAATCAATGAATCAATAGTTTTCAAATTGCATCGCCATCTTCCATCTGGAATATAATTTTCTGATACAATATTGTATTTAAAAAGTGCTGTGGGCTCCGTCGACATCACCGCACCTATTTCTCCTTGTCCTGAGATAACATCAGCCCTCCAGGGGACACAGACACCGTCCAGCTGAGTAAATCTCTCACAGCTGTCACTTTGAATTGTTGCCTTGTTTATTTTTCAGCCTTGGCAATGACATCTGATTACCGCGCGCAGAAAAGGGGGAAGTTTATAGATTGATTGACTGGTTTTGTTATAGAGTAAAATGAAGGGATTTAATGAAAAACTCACCAAAGTCTTGAGTTTCTCTTTTCAGTTCCTCCAGAAAAACCACCTTCTTCCTCACCACGCAGCCGTAGCTGTGACCTGGAGGGCAAAACACAGACACGCTGGATCTTTATCGGAGATTAACTCAAAAGATAGCAGCGTTACTACGACAACCCCGGTTCCTAAAGGGTTGGGATGCTGTGAAAACTTGAATATACACCAAATACAATGATTTACAAATACTTTTCAACCTAAAATCAATTGAATACAGCACAAAGACGAGATATTTAATGTTCAAACTGACACATTTCTTTTTTTAGTCTCACCTTTCTCCAGTCCGTCCATAACCTGCAGCCTGATGACGTCACCTTTGTGAAAACTGAGCATCGAGCGATCGTCTGTCACAAAGTTTCTCTCTGCAATCACGTAGTCTGAGTCCTGAGGGGACGAAACACACACACACACACGTGGATAATCCCAAATGCTACTGTAATGCTGTTTGCACTGAAGTCTCCAGTTTCCAGTCTACTTTTGTTTCTTTTACATCTATTATAAAACTCACAGAAAATGGGAGTTTGTTGTTTGGGAGACAGAGAGATATTGAGGTAAAATCAACACTTCAACAGCACCAGAGACGGTTAAAGTCCGTTTACTGTTCATCTTTAAGCTGAAACTGTTTTCAGGTTAATGGTTTTGGTTGAGCTGCAAACAAAAATGCCAAAAAGTGTGAATTATTAACAGACGTTTTTGACAGAATTGAACATACCAACTGCAGTTAAATACAGAGAGTTAGAGTCGTGTGTGTGTGTGTGTGTTGTACCTTTTTGATCTCATTGATGAATGTGTCTATGAGATGTTTGACCTGCGGCGCCTTGGCTGAGAACAGGATCAGCTTCTCGTTGGTCAGGTTGAACTCCAGCATGTTTTCAGACGGGATGGTTACAAACAGGATGTCTGCGTAGCTGCAAACACACAAAGCCAGAAGTCATTATAGTATAAAAAGCTCCCAGCTGATAGAAATGAATAGCTATCAAGTATTAATAATATAGTGAATAAATACAGTATTTAAGAATACAAATATAATACCATCTACATGCTAAATGTACAAATGTTTCGATTAATAATCCATTGTTTTCTTTTTATGTTGATTATCAGTACAAAAAAGCCTCAGGATCATTTCCAGCTTGTACAACAATTAATTATTTTTTTTTTACCCAGACAGTGGATCTTTAATATTTAAAAAAGTAATATCTTCTCTACTTTTTTACTTATGATTCTGTGTGGTATTAATATAGTTCTGTCACATCTAGAAGTTATTTGATCCTCCATAAACAGACAGAGGGCCTAAAATCTCGCTAAACAAGCCTTAGAGCTGAAAAACACACTTATTAAGATTTTTTTGCCCGTGTATTTCCCTAAGAAGGATTATTCTAATCTCCTTGAAACTTCTTTTAATTGCCAAGTGTTAATATTTATTGCAGATAAATAAACAAAGAAATTTGTCTGCACATAATAAAACAGTATTTTGAGCGTTTTGCAAGGTCCCATGAATTTAGGAGAAGTTTCCAAATTCAACATAACGAGAACTCCTAACAAGATAAAGCAACAATTTGCAAACAAAGACATAAAAGCAGCACATACGTGTACGGCCGTAGGACTCTGAAGTAGTCTGGAGCTGCAGCGCTGCTTTTTACGGTCTTCAACAGCTTTATACCGCTGTGGGACACCGACAACACCTGCACACCTGTTCCTACACTGCCCTGCACACACACACACACACACTCAGACTCAGTGATAAAGAAAAATAACTACTTATAATCCTGTAAAGTTTCACCACCCTCACCGATGCAGGGAACAGACGGGAGAAGTAAATTTCCCAGGTTTCTCTGGCAGCCGTCACGATAGTTTTCTTCACGTGCTCCTCCACCGGATCCATATTCTGTTCAACGCCGTGTTTAGCTGTCATTCACACAAACAAACAGACGCATGAACTCATGAATGTCAACGAGACGTGTTTGGATTAGAGCACACAGTCAAAAGAAATGTCTGCAGGAAGAACAGACAGACTACCGAAAAGAGCCTTCATTTTCTGCCTTTCATCCCGGGTGATGCGAACGCAGGCCTCCGACAGAGTGTCGTTCACTATCTGCGGGAGACAACAGAGCAACGAGAGGGGATGTTAGAAATAATTTAGTTTGATCTTTTCATGATTCTTCTGTTGTCAGGTAAAACTCTGGTGCACAATTGATGAGAGGTAAAAAAAATAAGGTGTGAAGAATTAAATAAATGCATCCATTCATTAAGTTTTTTAACTCACCTGTTTGAAAATGAGATCCAGCACCAGAGGATTGTTGAAGCTGTCTTTGGGATAAAAAACCTGTAAAAAAGGAAAAGAGGATCAGGAAAAATACTCACAATAGAATACAAACATTTTGACGTTGTTGTGTGTGTATTTCTCTCTGTACACACACCTCCTTCCTGAGGTACAGCCTCCAGGGGACGTTGGTGTAGGTGTAGTGCTCTTCGTTGGTCCTCTGGTGCAGCTGAGTCTGGATGGTCTCCGTCTCTACGGGAAGCTCTCGAGAAACTGCACCAAAAAGGTCACGTTGGGTTTTAGTTTTCAGCTTTTATTCAACATCTTCATTTAAAAAAAACAAAAGAAAACTGTATAGGGATAGGTCGAATTGTTTGAAGCTAAACAATTTAGTGCTGTGGACGAGGGAAGCAGCAAAACAATAAAAATAAATCAGTATCAGTTAAGGTGTCCTATAAGGGTAATTTTGTGTGTTTATAATATTTTCACTGATTTAACTTGAAGCCATAATATCCATCTATGCTCTCTCCAGAGCCACCAAACTCCATTAAAAAAAATACAAATTTGACCTTGCAGAACACGGGAGTTGCTGGTCTACTGCTGCTTCAGTTAGTAAGTTTGTTTGTGTTATTGTGTGACTGTGTTTTAAAGGGCAAGGATTCAGATTGACCAAAGTCCCACAACAACACAAATAAACTAAACGATGGAGGCAGCGGTTGACCAGCAACTCTTGTGTTCTGCGACGTAAAATTACTGTTTTTGTCAAAGGAGTCTGGTGGCTTTGAAGAGAGCATAGATGGACATAAGAGCTCAGCTGTCTGACAGTGAGGTCAAGCAGAAAAATCTTCTAAATATAGCGTGCACTTAAACTGATCCACTGGCTGCAAAAAGAAGTAGGACTGTATAGAACTCTATGAGAAAATGAGCCCAATTCTCATTTGATTTGTAGATACTGTCACTGATTTTTTTTTTACTTTTTTGAAATTATCTTTAGCTGCCTCCCTGTGTAAAGCAGTGCATTGCTTCTGTTCTGTGCTGGTTCTCCTGCTAAACTGTTGTCGTGCCCCTGTGGAAAAATTCCTCATACAGTTCAACAATAAAATCCAAACTATCCTTTTTTACGAGAGCTTTTTAAAAATCTGTTGTTGTGTTTCACTGGGACAGTTTGACTGCCTTTGCTCCACTGTTACCACCCTGTATTTATTGTCCTAATATTGCTGTAATCTTGTTTACAGAAACCCAAATGCTTTAAGGTCAAACGGCCACAGGAGGACAGGACAGGTGTGTTTTTACAATCTGCATATCAAAAGGATCAGATGGTGTCTCGCCACCCGCAGCTGTGAGGGTCAGCGTGTCTCTGTTTAACGGCACGTCTGAGCTCCTGACCTTGTCTCGAACATAATGGCTTACTAACGGTTATTTTGTGTGAGTAAATGAGAATTACTGTCACTCAATGTACAATATCAGCATAATTTAAGTCTGGTGGGCGGACGTAAGAACAATTTGCACATTTCAGAGGAGGTCACTGCTCTCTATTTTCTATTTTCTAGGTTTTTGTTTGTTTTGTTTTTTTTCTAGCACAGTGGGTCATCATGCAGGTGATTTCACAGATCAAGTTGTTTCCTTCTACTTGACAGAAAGCTACTCAGTGAGCAGAGTTTTGTGCTGTGCTTGGTTAATGGTTGTTTAACCCCTGAACTTGCAGATGCTTAAGCCTTAAATGCATTGGATCTGAATCACTTAAAGGAATAATTCACCCAAAAACATTAATGATTTACCATAAAAGAGGTTATAAAACATCTGAAAAACTTTCAGAAATCTCCTGTGCAGCATCATCCAAGTTTTCCTGCATCCATTTGTGGAAGCACAAACATCTGTTTTGCGCTAAACTTTGACTGGGTGGATTTTATAACCACTAGTGTCGCTGTAGTGCAATAAACAGGAGATAAAACACAAATCAAATAGAAGACTAGTGTTGTCAATGCAGGGTTGATTTTAGATAATTAATAAACTGTTCAGTTGTTCTATTTATAAATATACTTTAACATTTTTAAATTAACCCTAATCTTTCAGTTAAATCTTGTAAATAAGAAACTAGTAACTAAAGCTGTCGGCTAAATGTATTGGAGTAAAAAAGTACAATATTTGCCCTAAAAGTGAAGTAGAAGTATAAAGTTACATATCGACACCTTCTTAAAATAACGGCCCAAGTCAACAACTGGTGGTCAGCATCATGAGGAGATGATTTATGCAAAAAAAAACTTCCAAAAGGTGATGATGTGGAGATACTCAAGTAAAGAAAAAGTACCTAATACATGTATTTAGTTACAGTACTTGGATTTAAACCCTGTGCTTTGAAAAATCGATACAATCGTCACGTGTTGGATCTTACAAACAATGTACAAACAACTTTTGGTGAAAGACATGAAATCTAAACAAAACAGGAAAACTCCTTTAACTTCCTTTAACTTTGCAAGCTGAGGTTTGAGTGAGTGTGAGTACCTGGAGGGGGGAGGGGCAGAGGACGGTCAGCCGCTCTCGTCTTGCTCTTGGCGGGTTTAGATCCCGCCTCCTTCCGTGCAGACGCAGATTGCGAGGGGGCAGCAGGACGTTTGGGCTGCACACACACAAAACATTTCCCTGCATGACTGTCATTGTCTAACACCGTTTCATGCACTGCTTGTATTCTGTGACCGTGCATCCTTGTATCTGTGTGTGTGTGGTGTGTGTGTGTGTACTTGTGGAGCAGGAGGGTGGTCCATCTGCGGTTTGAGGATCTGCAAAGCTTCATCACGAGCGGTTTGCTTCTTCTTAAACTTCCCCTCTGGTCTCCTAAATACATCCACAGCGTGTCAATATCACGCAGCTCACTTTGTACAAACGTAGTGCGCTTTATAATCTGTGTGTGTGTGCTTATTGTGTGCAAATACAATCATTCTGGTGCTGTGTGCCGACTGCAAGCAATAGCTTCCCACTAAGTATCTGTTGGTGGTTTGTTGTAGCCTCGGATTTAAAGTGTGTACACTTAATACTGTGACTGAAGATAGCATCAACTGCTGTGATGTGTTTACAAGCAGAAATCCATCATTTTGACCCACGTGCCTCACTTTAAAAGTAGCTCAGAGGTCCATAGAGAACAGAAAACTGCTTTAAAATGATATATTCATGTAATTTTCAGAGTGAAATCTTTTAAATATCATCAGTCCTGATCATAAACCATCAAATATTAATACTTCTCAGAAATTAATCCTTTAAATGCCAGTTAGTTTACTTAGTTAGTTTTACTGTTGTCTTATGAAAAGACAAAAAAATAAATACAATAAATAATCTGCATACTTAATGCAAGGCTTTCTCCACAGTCTGGGACATGTTAATGATTGATTTTATATATTTATTTTCACAAATTAAATGTATCTTTCCATAAACTGCTATAATAATACTATAAATTATTATTATTATTAACAGAGTTCAATATTTAACCAACTTTAATCCTGTTCATAGCTGCTAAATATTTATTCCTTTTGAGAATTTTAACCCTTTAAATGCCAGTTTATTTACATAGTGCCACTGTTGTTATTCTATGGTAAAATATAAAAAAACTAATAATATATTTAAAACTTACTTCAGTAAAAGTATCAGCATCAAAATGTACTTAAAGTTATCAAAAGTAAAATGTATATAAATATGTGTTTGTATAATGCTGGTAACATACAGAAAAAATTAGGGGAGAAAGAATGTGTGTGTGTGTGTGTGTGTGTGTGTGTGTGATCTCACCTCTTCTCAGGTGTCTGGTGTTCTGACGGTGGAGGTGGTGAGTTGTACCTTTTGATGATATCTTTTAAAAATAACATAAATCATGTGAGAGTTATGTAGATTACACTTTTACTCTCATTGTTTCAAATCCAAATACCAACACATATGTCTAGAAATAAATAAATAAATAAACAACATTATTGTCTTCACTATAATCACTCAATCATGTTGTATAAAATGTGACATCAACATGTTGAAGCTGATACCCTGGATGTCTTGGCTGGGGACGACGTGGTCTATAGTCCGAGGCGAGTACTTCACCACCTCTCCAGCAGGGGGCGGAGGAGTCGTCACCACTGGGGCTGAAACACACACAACAACAGTAAATAAATAAAAAACTAAAGCCAATAACAAGTAACACTCTCTTGTGTAAGGCTGCCTTAAATAAGAGCTTTATTTCAAAGAACTGAGAGGGCTTCTTGCTCGCTTCCTTCTGCTCTCTCTCGCTCTCTCTTACCAAACTTTCGGGCTGGTGTGTCCTTGTTTATGGGGATGCCTGGAGCCTTCCTCCGGGAGACGCTGTCCTTACTTGACTGAACCTGTAAAACCCACACACAGAGGACAGAGTTTGCTCTCAAGGCTTTGCACACTTTGAGATTATGTTGGATAAACTGGCTGTAGGGCACGCAGATCTAAAAAATGTTTACAGGTGCTAGATCAAAAAAATAAGACAAGAAGCAGACAAAAGATCTGCACAGTGTTTGAAAGGCTGCCAGCTATTTTAATTTCCATCTAACAGAGATCTCCAGGCAGTGTCACATCACCATCACACAGCAGAACAAGACAAACACATTCATCACTCAGGTGATAGACTGACACTGAATCATGCAGATCACAGTCACCTGAGTGATGAATGTGTTTGTGTTTATGTATCGCCTGTTCTGCTCTGTGAAGGTTATTCTGCAAAGCTTGAGATGTTGCTGCAGCCAGGACAAAGTCACAGGAAAGAAAAGGGAAGAAAAACAACCTGAAAACGGGCTGTTTGGATTTCTTTTTTTAACTGAAAGCAGAAATCTGAGCTGTTGGACTCAAGGCAACTTAACTAAACTTTGCAAAATTAAAAAATACTTGCAAGTCGGCTTCTGACTTTAACACCGATGACTTGTGACTTCACTTGGTCTTAAGCTTTGTGATTTGCAAATAATTGCTCCCTCCCCCTGATTTATGCTATAAAAGTGTAATACCAGCACTTCTTTTTTTATGGTTATACTCAGTTAGTAGTTACTAGTTTGACTTCTGTTGCTGCCCGATTTGAAACTTCTAACTTTCTGAATCTGTGTGTGCTTCTGTTATCTGGCTGCTTGTTTGGCCTTTGCTTTCCTGAGGTCTCTCTGGAAAAAGAGACCTTGATCTCCATAATAAAAATGAAGGCTATAGATATTTAAATGTCACTTTAAAGTACACATGCTCTCCCATTTTAAACTATCTTTTGCTCACCATCTCCGTTCTTTCTTCTTGCAAACAAACCACTCACTCATCTTGTTGTGTTTATATAATTTCTTCCCGGGGACGCGTTGCTTGTTGTTGGAATTAAAAAGTCCTGAATCATTATGTAATACGTCAGTTTGGATTGTTACCTCACATGTCTGAGAGTTACTGACCCGTGCAGCAGCGTTGGCTTTCGGCTGTGCTGGCTGAGTTTGGTTGGTTTGGGCCTGAGGCGGAGGCTGAGCTCCGGGCTGAGTCTGCGGAGGCTGGGCTTGAAGCTGCGACGGCTCCAGTGCAGCAGGAAGGGGATAGGGATGCCTCGGCGGGATGTCTGCAGCAGCGTAGGGAGTGGGAGTGAAGTTAGCGTAGGGGCTTGGTGGGATGTTGGCGTACGGACTCGGGGGTATGACAGCATACGGGCTGGCGGGGGCGTACGGGCTGGGAGGGTGCTGGAGCAGAGGGCTCATGGGAGGGCTGGTGATCGGGGAAGTGGGGGGGCTCGTCACCGGGCTGACCATGGCCATGGCCTGCATGGTCATCTGCTGGGCCTGAGAAACAAGACGATGACGCATCAACTCCAGAACAAGAGACGGCTGGAACAAAACAATCAGACACAGATGCAGGCGGAGGGTTTACCATGATGATGGCCTGCTGGTTCACGATCGCCTGCTGCTGCTGGTCCAAAACAGCCTGCTGGGCATCTGGAGGAGAAACAGTAAACAGGAAGGAGGGATAAAAAATCATGTTTCGTGAGGTTTTTTCCTTCCCTCATATTTCTCTTCACACTCGATACGAACCAGGTGTTACAGGTGCCACCGCAGCAACAGGAGGCGACATCACGCCTCCCACGGGAAGGACTCTCACAGCTGTGAACACACACACACAACACACATCAAATTCCCGTCAGATCTTGAGTGTTTATTTTATGACACTTGCTAATGATTTATGTAGATATGAGTGTGTGTCTGTGGCTCAGTCCTGTGACTCCATATTTACTTTATAGAGCACTTTATCAACTGTCTGCTGTTTTATTTTAGTGCTCGAATTGAGTGCAACATTCATGCCAAGTAGAAAGCACTCAAAAATTCATACAGTGGAACAAAGAAAGTAGTCCACAGCATGTACACGACTTCCTGCTAACAGTCTCATAATACTGACAGCACCATGAATGGGACATCACTTGTAATCACTATCTGCTTTATTTCAAGGTCCAGTTCACAACAAATATTGTGATTTTACAGCACAAACATGCCCATTAAGTTTTACTGCTGGATGCAATTTGCCCCTTTTTGTGTATGATTGCAATAATTTATAAAGCAATGAAAAAATGTTATACAAGCACAAAAGGCAGACAGAAAAAAATAATTTAATGAATCATGAGCTACAGATCCTGATCGTCGAGGTGCAGGCGTTCCTAAAAGGAATTTAATAGTGACAGAGAGAAACTGTGTTGGGGATAAAATCTGCGGTGTTTCTAAACACACACCTGAGAGTAAAAGAGGACGGCACGATATAAAGAGCGGGACGAACCTCATAACTGCACGTCAGTCTGAACAAACTCTCTGAAGATGCTAATTATTTCCCTGTAAGTGTGTGAAGCTGTGAGTGCAGATCTGTGACTGTTTCTGTGTGACGATGCAGCTTCAGCTGCACAATTCTTTTGTGAATCTATCTGTGATAGATTTTATGAATAGAAAATGTAAAGTTGTTAGACCAAACACTGGTCAATGACTTTTACTTTTACTACATTCAGTAAAGAGTCAACTTTTTTAAATATTATTTAAAATCTGATTTTTAAACTAGCTTTATCATTTTACTTAATAATTTTTTTTGCATTCAATATTTTTTTTAATTGTTTCTCTTCAACAAACAATAACAACCAATATCCATCCCAAAGTATAAAACAGAGAAAGACCCTATAATCAAGATATTAAACACATTTAATTAAATAACAAAATAAAAAACAAAGAAATTCAATAAAAAATGCAAAAAAGAGACAAATTAAATGTTTTCAATATTTTTTATGAATCTTGTGCATCGTTCTTTTGTCTTTTCTATGTTTTTTATGGTCTAACCTTAAGAATCACAATACCTTGAATGAAAGGTGCTGTATAAATAAAGTTTAACTGATTGATAAATTAGGTTTACCAAACAGGAAATAGTGAATCAGTGAACAAGGGATAGACTGTGTTTCTGTGTTTCTGACTGACCTCCAGGCGGAGGTGGGGGGCCGGTTGACTGCCCTTGCTGTTGCCACCCTCCTCCGACTCCTCCGGCGCCCTTCATCCTGCTCGCCAGCGCTGCAGCTGATTCTACTTCCTGTGTGAACAGACAGACAGACAGACTTCAGCACTGAACATCAGATTCATAACATAAATGCAACCAAAAGTCTTTCTGAACAGGGCTGCTATGAAACCGATTCACCGGTTTATTGGCTGATATATTGGAATTGATGGATCTTGAGAATTAACAAGAAAAGTGCAAAACAAAGATGCCGAACAGAGGATTTGATGACCAAACACATCTTCTTTGTTAACCTGTCACCCCTCTCTCCATATATCAGTAGCAGAGGCTGAGTTTAGTCAGCCTGAGTCATTGATACTTTATCTTAATGAGGTTTGTGCCAGTTTTAACTGTGCTGTGTGCTGATAAATCCAAGGCGCTGTCCGTGGTGCTGAAGTACAGACAGGTTTGTAATTGCAACTTTTTCCTTCGGTCTTGCTGTCTGTAGAGCTGGTGGAGGGGGGGTTTTAAACTGTGTGCATCAGTATCAGTATACACAGAAAAGAGTACAAAAAAATTGTCATATTTGTAATCCTCTTTGCTTTTAAGTTATTGTACATCTTTTTGG
>CAFUXE010000265.1:55665-89458 GCA_903364295.1 Serranus cabrilla
ACATGCAAAGGGATAAAAATAGCACAAAACCTCAAAATAGAGCAGTGCATTAAAAAACAATGTGTTTGCCTGTAGTGTCCTTATTGTTAGATTTATGAGAGAGACAGAGAGATAAAAAACTTCCTGTGTAATCAGAGCACATTTCGACTGTCACATCAGAGGAATCCCCTCTTATGTGTCCATCAGAAATCAGCCGCTGACCCATAAATCCACAGGAGTGTGTGTGTGTTCGTAGGCCGTGTCTCATTAAATAGTAAGCCCTTCATTTGCCAGAGTGTCAGTTCCTCGTAAGCAGATCCCTGCGTTGCCTGGGTGGGAAATCATCGTGGCGATCTAGTCGCTGTGACAGTTACGGTAACTGGGTAACGTAATAGGTTGCTGGGCGGGAGAGGTCTGTAGAACACATCTGATACATGCTAATTCCTGTCAGCCACATCCGATAGCACGGCTAACATTCAGCACGTCGCCGTCCCGGCTGAGGACTGATAGATCCAACATGGCCAGCACTCACTGCACCATTGACCAGACTAAATACGTACGGATTAAACTCAGTCAACAGTCACCAGATAATAACTTGATATGAACTCAATCAACAATCATCAGAGGCAGTTTGTCTGTCTTCAGTTTTCATAACAGGGGGTGAAGTATAGCATCTCTGGTGAGTAATATATCATAAATGTTCTGGCAGAGAGGATCTAAATATGAACAAGTCCAACTCACAACAAATATTACATCTCTGCCATCTGTGTGATGTACACATGGACCCGACTGCAAAAACAAACAAACATGTGACGAGGCCCAGAAATGTACATCAAATCTTAGGATTACACATAAAATGCCTCATTTGTTACTATTGGCTGCAAACTACATGAATTATGATTTCATTCGAGGCTTTTTCTTCAGCTTGAAGGACAAATCTGGGATCTTTAGTTGGACAACGAGCGCACTGAGAAGGTCCAGTGCTGTTGTTGTCCAAGACAGATTTCCAGGCCTCAGATCCATAGAAACCACAGTATGTACACTGTTTATATATTCAGTATTTATCCATAATCTTCTTTCTTAATTTATTCTATTACTGTATTTTAGGGGCTGACAATGTCTTGAATACACCTGACATTTTCCAAACAACTTTTATCTGCAATATGGCAGGTGAGTTTATTGTCACATCCAGATATTCCTTGTGCATTTTAATAAATGATTTGTGCAATAAAAGCAAAGAGTGTTTACAAGTGTGTGTTTAAATGCTGATCTTTGTTCACATCAATTAAAAACAGAGGAAGATCCAGGAGGGGAGCCAGCGACTAAGAATTAATTCCATTAAAAGCAGGTCTGTTATGTGGAGGTGGTTTGGTTTTATTTTCAAAATTTCTAATGGAGAATAAATTTCCAAAGACCAATCTGACAGCACAACACCCCCGGTGTCACTCAGACAATATCAGGACACTGTGATGTGGAATTGTAGAATAAATGGCCTGTTAAATGTCAAATACAGGCTGTTTTCCCTCTAAAACAGATTAAGTAACCAGTTTAAGCTAGTATGATCACACACGTCAAAGGGTTAAATCAAACATTTATGGTATTTTAGAGGAAATATTAAAACCTTTTGATATATAAATCACATATCTCATGCTGTAGACCAAAAATATTGATATATTATTTATCACCCAGCCTTATATTATTAGTCGTTTTGTTCTAGAATATACAGAGGAGAAAAAAAGTCTGACCGGTTAAAGCAGAGCTTGACCCGTACAGTAACTGACAGTAAGTCGTTGACAGAGGAGTCGCCTCTCAAGTGGTCAGGAGTGTCAGTGTGAGTGAGTTATGTAACTTACTCCAGTTCCCTCTGACAGCACGGGGTCAAACAGGCTGTCCAGATAACGATCCATCCCTCTCTGAGGCTCCAAGTCTGAGAGAGGAGCAGAGGAGAGGAGAGCATCGCTTACTGCAACAGAAATCAGTTTGTTTCAGCATATATATGTTTTTTTATGTGATATATATGTTACCTTGTCCATCAGGTAAGACTGAAGACATGACATCATCCTTCATGTCAAACCCACCGCCCAACAGGCTTCTGGGAAACAAACAATTACAACTTGTTAAACAGCAGCAGTGGAAAAAAACAACCTAAAATCTTTACTTAAAGAAACTACAAGGTGTTTTAACTGGATATAAAACATTCTCCGTTTAATACCGATGTCTCTTTATGACCCACATAAGCAAAGAAGACTGTCAGGGAGAAGACCAGCAGACCAGAAGAGCCTGTGTTTACATTTTCACCTGTTTTCTACAGGGAATTGTTTCTTTGACATTATAGTCTGTGGTTATGACTGATACTGGAGCAGGATCAGCAGAAGAACTGACTGAAGAACAAAACAATAAAAATAAAGGTTAAATCTGTGGGTAGGAAGGTAGAAAGTCAAAGTTTTCCTGTATGTTTTGTGAAATGATGGATCTCTTTGGGCCTCAAACTGGTGTTTAAATGAAACCATCAGAGATATTTAGATACAAAATATCTCCTTGGAAAAACTGTTAAAAACGCAGAGACATTTGAAACCTGGACCTCTGTGTGGACACTGTATTGTTGAGAGCTTTTGTAATGAATTTTCTGAAATTATCATAGGTTTTTTAATGTACAGTATTCATCAGAAAAGTAACCAGGAACTACAGCTGTGAGATAAATGAGTTTAAAGTGCAATATTGCCCTGTGAGATGTACAGTAGTGGAGAAGAATTTTAAAGTTGCATAAAAAGAAATACTCATACATTTGTATTCATTTATTTTACATTGTATCATTAAATTAAATTAAATGTTTTATTCATTTTTGGCCTAACTTTATGATTTTGTCATGTTTCGTTTTCTGATACCTTATTTATCTTGATGTATGTTTTGATATTTTATGTATATTAAGAAACCCTATTCAGACACTTTCAAAATAAAGATATTCAAAACAAAAGAAAACACTCAAGTAAGATACACATACGCCTAAATTGTACATAAATAAAGCACAATTAAATGTCTCACATGCTGGCATTGGGCCGCACTCTGGTTGGTTCCTGTGCGGAGATGATGAAGTAGCTGCTGTGTTTGGGGAAGTCAGCAGGAAGCTCCAGGTCCGACATCAAGTCCAGGACGTAGTCTGAGCCCTCCAGCTCCACCCACTGAGCCGGCTCCTTCAGCAGCACCGACCAGCCTCGACGGCCCTCCATCACACCCCTACAGACACACACACAACACAATAATGCACACAAAAATATGCTAAAATCCACCTGAATGTCTCCTTTGGTTTCCTATTTTCATCCTGTCTTTGTAATGTATTTAGTGCTTGTGTTTTACAGTACGCTGATACCTGTGATGTAAGATGTCTTTGGCCATTTCTTCTCCTGTTGTCCAAGAGTGCAGAGGACACAGGAAGGACACGGCTGCAGCAGAAAGGACAACAGTTTAGAAGGACAAACTGCCTCTAACATACAGCAGTCACTCAACCAACTTTAGGAATCATATAGGGAGTTTATTTCATCTTATAATACATTAAGAGCCGTTTCAATCAGCCGTTGAAATAGTTCCTCTACTGTATCACTGAAACAAAGTTGGAGGCACTCTCCCCTGTCTGCCTATGAAGATTTACACAGACACCAGCATCAACAAACAGACACAAACAAAGCCAGTGAACCAGTGCGACTATCAGGTGTTGTCTAATCCTCAGTAGACTTGCCAAAAGGCCAGAGGACAGATTAGCTGGATGAGAGGAGGAAATGAGAGACAGATAACTCCTCTGTGCTGGATGGTGCACACACTGACTGAGCTCAGGTAAAAAAAAACAACAGAGAGGTGAGGTTGGGTCAATGAGAGATAGGCAAAGCCACAGAGAGTCAAAATAAGCAGGTTTCAGATTTATAAAACACTTTGACTCTGGCACATATTGCTGGTCTGTGTTTATAATGATATCTGCATATTTAAGCATTGTGCAGTGTTGCCACAAGTGATTTAGACCAATTTGATCACAATTAAAAAACAAACAAACAAATTCTTTAGTCAAATTCATTATAAAAGTAAATGCAAATAACAGGCAGTTTCTTCTTGTTGCAGGAAAGTTGTATGCAACCATTACATTTTACAGTTATCACAGATTTACAGCATTGCTTCATTTTATTTCAGCCATTTTTCTTTTCCACTGCCATGGAGGTTACGTTTGTAGATTTGTTTGACTGTTTGTCAGCTGGATTAGCCCAGTTTTCACAAAACTTAGTGGAAAGGTGTAGCATGATCGAAGGAAAAACCCTTTAATTTTTTTAAACAGATTTGAATCATAGGTTGGACACACAAATTATTTTCCCCATTTGATAACATTGCAAGATTTCTGCTGCATTTAAGTGGCATTGGAATAATCAGAATTTTCTTCCCAGACAATGTGAATGCCCTCTCAAACCATTCATTCATTAATTTTACCTGATCTGTTTCCTTTGCTCTTTGTTGTCACGTAAATACTAGATTACTAGGTTGTGTGTGTGTGTGTGTGTGTTCTCACCATCAAAGCAGTGTATGTGCAGGACAGTGTGAGCTCTCTTGCGATTGGCGGTCCACTCCAGTAGACAGGGCGGGTACGTACGGACATACTCTGGCCCGACATTCAGCCGCTGCAGAGCTTGAAGCAGACGGTGCTGACACACACAGTTGTAGCCCTCCGGCCCGTAGTCAGACACAAACCTAACAACAACAACAACAACAACAAGGAAAAAGAGACATGCAGGCTGGCAAACAAGCACTAAAATCATGTGCAGAGATCACAGGCACGTACAGGTTTAATTAAAGCCATTTCCATGTACGTAATGTGAACATGTTTCACTGTTGACTGTGTTTCTTACTTCAGCAGGTACTTGGCCAGCCTCTGAGAGGGCAGGAAGGCAGAGAGACACGAGGACAGGAGCAGCCAACCACGCTCTGAATTCAAAACGTTCGGATTCCTCCACACCTAACGGAGGAGAAAATTAAAGTAAAGAGATAATGTGCACCAAAAGAGAAAGATTCTGTATTATTTGGGCTTTCGTTTCTAAAAAAAAAAAATGAGCTGGTCTCACCTGATTGGCCACCTGAGCCAGAATCTCATCTCGCAGACTGGGATTGGCAAGTCCTCTCTGGATGATGTAGTTCCCAAACAGATTCTCCTGAGCCCCGTTTAAGTTTGGATCACCCATAAATCTTAGTATCTGTAAAAAAGCATTTATATCATAAACTGTAACCTTACACATGAAACTACAACAACAAAAGATGTAAAGATTTCCTCAAGGTGCTCAATCTCAACTTTTCACATTATGCTTCAGCCTGTTTGACATATATGGATGTATATCTTAATAGGAGAAGAATCTGAATCCTCTTTTTATTGCATCAACCTAGAGGAAAAATGAACAATTGAACGATGATAAGAACTACCTAAAACAACAGAAAAAAATGCATTTGATGGTACTGTGAGATTTTTTTGTTCAATTCAATTTAAAGAATGACAGAAAATTGTGTTGGGTTCGGCCAATTTCTCCCATCAGCTAACATGGAGGTTTACGACCTATACTGCAGCCAGCCACCAGGGGGCGATCAAGATGTTTTGGCTTCATTTTTGGTGTTCTGTCATGCCTTTAAAAACAGTCCATGTTGTATAAAATCCGGACTAAAAAGCTTTTGACTTGTGTATTACGCATGAAGACTCTCCAAAATTATCCATCAAGGTTTCTAAGAGATTTAACATGAAATACTGTGATAAATTCATGTTCAAAAGGTGAAAAAACCTGCTTGGTTTTATGTTTGTAAATGCTAAATGGCTAACGCTCAAACTAAAATACATGTTTATTAGATATTTTAACGTAACTCTGATGCGCAGCTGACTAAAAGGTCCTGGACGCTGGAGTTTCCCAGCATCATGTGAATGCAACATACCAGAGTGAAAATGTTCAGAGATCCTTGTTTCAGCTCTTCATCCGTTCTGATCAGTGAACTCTCCATCGGGGCTGTCAGCATCCCGAACAACGGCTCCTGCAAAACACACACACATACACATTGATGTGGTTACAGTACACAAACACTGTCCTGGGTTCAACCAAGGTCACCATTTATGTTTAATTCACGTGTTCACACAGTTTTACACTCAGGTTTTCTGTGTGTGTGTTTACCCTAAATATGGCCCGGATGTAGTGTGTCATGAGGTAGTTGTTGATATCCAGGGGCAGGGTGAGCTGGGGGTCAACCTGAACCTTTGGAGCCTGGACCACCGCTAAGCAGTCAGAATGCAGCTCTTCACCACCTGCACACACACACATACACATAGCAGGCCATGTGTCACCACAGAAATGAGACAGTAAACATCGTTGAACCCACCTGCAAACAAGGTGGAACACATCTGTTGATGGAAGTTTATTTATAGCACAGACTTTGAGTCTGCAGATCAGCGTGTCGTATATATATATATGGTGTGTGTGTGTGTGTGTGTGTGTGTGAGTGAGTGAGTGTGCGTGCACCTGAGGCCGCCTGAAGCAGAAGTGCCAGCTCAGCAGGGATAGGCAGCGTTGTCACATTTACCACTTCTCTGTTGATGCGATCCTACACACATTGCAGACACACAACCACTTATATGCTGCATCTTCATCTTCCTCCCTAAAATGTGTCTCTTCCCAGTTCAGCCTCACTCACCTCCTCTGCCTTCCTTGCAGGCTCCACCACTGTCTGACAGAAAGACAACAGTATCACACTTCACACATTTGTTCACTCAAAAAATTAACTTTTCAAACGTGCGTGACGCGGACACAGTGTGCATACCCTCATGTAACGCTGGTGGTTGACGATGAGCAGCGCGGCGGAGCGGAACCTGATGAGGTACTTCCTCCTCAGAGCAAACTTTTTCCTGTTCAGAAAGATATGTTAACAAGATTGCATTTTAAGCTGATTTTCAGAAAACAACAATTTTGTGACCTCAAACTAGGACGTTACAAAGTATTTTTATACTTTTTTATTAATATTGCAAATTATTTTGGATGCTTTTAGAGTAGAAATCCAATGTTTGAATATTTGTTAAGTGTTTGGAACATAATGGGTTCTGAATGGGCGAAAGTTGGACATTTTTACTATGACGTCAATCACTGTAATTAGAACAGCACAATCGCTGCAGCAACATTTGTGTTAATTACATCAATAGATTAATTTACAGTTACTGTGCATGCCGTGCAATTTCTCCAAGTTCATCAAAGTGTGACCAGCGATCTCAAGCTTATTATTAGAGAATTAAAAGGTTTGACCTTGTGTTTATTGCCATTTTAGTACCATCATTAAGCAGGTGAGTGAATTTTTACACATTCAAATAAAAAGCTAATTTGCATCACATCTCCAGGTTTGGTCCGACTGGCAGTGAGGGAGAAAACGATCACGTCTGATGGATGAGCACGACCTGAATCCTCTGACCTTGTCTCCTCGAATGAAGGACAAAAGAAGCAGCTTGTGTGTGATAAGCTTTGACCTGTTTGGCTCATTGAAACCAAACACTAAAGCCTAAATTGCCGAGCTCAAGGCTGAAACCTCAGACTCAGACAAGGTGCTGCCCGTTAAAGAAAGCTCAAGCTTCAAGGAGTCGACTTCAAGGAAGAGACGTGAGCGCTGGGACACTGGATGTTTTTGATATAAATTTATAGTATATAATTATATTATATGTGTAAGAATAATTCAAGTATTTCTCCCCTTATTTCCTATATTTATTGGTAAAAACAGAATAATAGCTATTAAAAAAACACCACCATGCACAACTCTTAACATCAAATATTCAGGGAATATTTATGAAAAGAAATAGAGAAAAACAAAATCAACCCATACATAACAATTAATATCTAAATAATTAATTTCACTCATTAATTTCAGCCTGATTACTTTCCAGGAATAGCAAAAAAATATCCCACATTTCCCTAAATGTATCTTATTTCTCCCTGACCACGTAGGTTGATTTCTCCAAACCAAAGAAGTTGCCATTTCCCATAATCACATTGCAGGTTTAGGGCAAATAAAGTTTGTAAGTGTGCAATGATTATATTTTTGTTATAGGCAGTTAATTATAAGCTGAAGTTGACCTCAGGTGGACATTACCTGGCTACGTAGCCTCTGCAGCGAGCTTCAAACATGGTCACACGCCACCGCAACTTGGCAAATTTTTTCCTGATAAAACATGCGCGGGTGTATCTCTGCAGCGTCACAGCAGCCATGTTCAGCACACGGTCTCGCTTCCCCTCCAACAGCTGATACAGCTCCTCTTTCAGGAAAATCTAACACACACAGAAAAATCTCAGCATCACAGTATCTATTTCTTATGTATGATTCACAGAACCTCATTTTGTACATGCAGAGAGAGCTCACCTTACTGACTCCCAGCTGATACGTGCCGTTTTTGACCGGGCCGAGCTTGTGGAGCATGATGACGCAGTTTTCTCCCTCTGCAGGTGGAGGATCCTCCAGGCAGAGCAGGCATTTATACCTGAGCGTGCCCACACACACATTTAAAATCACCCGATATGATACAAATTCTGGAGTAAATGTGAAGAAAGATTAGTGAAATCAGAAGCTGCAACATGTGTCTAAACTCTGTATGAATGTAAAACTTATTATTGTCTGTGAATCTGACAGACTTGGTGTGAGGCTAATTGGTATTCAGCGTATTCTGAGTCAAGGGATTAAAGTATTTGTTTGTATGAAGTAGTTTTGGTCTGAATGTTGGACACTCAGAGCTGTTTTTCTGTCATACTGTAAGTCCGACTACTCTGGCAGCCGGCGTCCAGAGGTGCTGAGAGATCAATTGGTTTCAGCTGTTTTCCTGCTGCAGGAGCTGGCCAGTGCCAGATGGCTCTTTCAGCATGAAGAAATTGGTGTGTGAATTCTACTCTCACCAAAAAAAATCCAACAATTTCAGCAATTTTGACAATTTGAAAGGTCGCGAGTGTTAAGAGGAGCATAAACTATTGTTTTCAGGAAAGAAAGCTGAATGGGAGGCAGTGCCAGGTTGCATTTCTCCTCATTAAGCTTAATGTGAAGATTAGAAAGTAACCAACCTCATCAGGAAGCTGTGAAAGTTCAGTCGGATTGGATAACCCTCCCTCCTGATGTGGATGGTCTCCATGATCCCAGAGTAATGGAGCTGAGTGTTGACCAGCTCCATGTCAAACACTCCTGCCTCCTACACATACATCAACACACACATAAAACACAGGAGCTGTATGATAAAAATAAAAAAAAATGCCCAAAAAAAGAGAAAACACTGCAAACCTGCACACATCATCCAACTTGCAAATATACCTTATGGTGGTTTGGCTTGATGCATCGCACAAAATAAGGGTTACACCTGCCACAGATAGATGAGAACGAACGGATGGATGCATGAATTTATGATCTGATAAAAAGCTTTGTACAAGAAAGTCAACTTTCCACTTCAGAGGAAAATTAAGAAAACTAACTAAGTATGAAATCATCGGAGCATGTCAGGGTTTTACAGTTGAAGCTTCATAATAACAGTGTCAGACTGAAAATGATCCAGAGGCCTCTGTTTTCATCCATTAGAGACATGACTGAGCTCAAATTAAGCAAATAAAATCCTTCATCCCGAGATAATGGCTCCCACAAACACTGAAATTAGAGGCTTATAAGATGTGGAGGACGGAAGCTGCTAAATAAATAAATAAATGACACTATTATGACATTATTTAATCACTAAAATGTGACATATGTTGATATTACTTTTTTAATTAGCTTATTTATTTACCTTTGTAATCATTTCCTGATGTATTTACTTTGTAATTAATTTCCCCCATTATTGACTTGTTATTGCTTTTATTTTTGCTTTATTTTAAAATGTATTCACACAAACATATTTATTTCTGTATTACAATTTTTTTCTGTATACATTTCTTGTTTACATTTCTTTAAATACTTTTAAAATGAATATGAAAATAAGTAAATAAACAAATAAATTGGAAAATGAAAACATACTGAGGAACTGATAAAAAAAAGGTAAATAAACGAAGAAGCAAATTAGGGCAGAAATACTGATTTATGTCTCATTTTGTCAATAACGACTATATTATATATACATATATTATTATGTATCACAAATAATGTGCATGACTGAGTAAAGATGCAACGGATAAACACTAAATGCCTGGACTCTTAATTAGGTTGGAGGAAGGAAAATATTGTATAATATTATTCAGTTGCAAATAGGGAGCAGTTTCATCATAACTTTCCCAGTTTTCCACTGTAAAAAGGTGTGATAGAAGTTTCAACATGAGTCCTAAAGGTTAAATGTTTTACTCAAACCTTTCCATCTTCTCCAGCAGCTCCTGCAGACTGCTCTGGAACTTTGCGCTGACCGTGTTGGCCTGATAACGACGCGCTGTGCTGCTGCGCCGCACGTTGGACCGCTGCTGAGACACCGACTCTGAGTGCTTTAAGAAGAGGCTGGATACCATCTGTATACACACACACACACACACAAAACAAAGGGACAAACAGGTTAACAAAAGTGTCAACAGTCAATTCTGAGTACCCATGTAATATATTAGGTGAATAATATTTGTAGTAGGTTTGCATATTGACTTTTAAAACAGCAGAATGAGTAAAGTATTTGTTGTTGTTTTTTTAAAATAGCACTGGTTCAATTTAAGGTCAACGAAAAAATGTATTCCCAACTCAAAACAATAATTACCTAATACGTTCTAGGAAACAAGTGAAAACACACACTGTGCCACAACAACACAAAACAAGATAATGAGTAACACTCGTGATATTTAAAGTGTAACTCTCTTGAGGAATACAGGATATAAATAGTGTAAATGCTGGAAGAATAAGAGAGGAAGTCAGAAGAATGAAGTGAATTTGAACATCTCACTCTGTTCTTGCTCTGGATGAAGAGGTCTAAAACATCCTGGCGGACCATGTCGAAGTTCTTATCCAAGAATTTATGCACCTACAACATAAACACAAAACATTTTGATAACATATTTAACAGTGGACAAGCAAACATGTAACAGCCCTGTGAACAATAATCCAATCTGAGAGTATTAAAACACTAAAGAAAGAATTTAATCATCAATACTAAGATTGCACTTATCCATATTGCAATTCCGCTTTTGACAGAATAACATAAATATGAATAACAAAATTAATATTAAGATAATAGTAATAAACAGAAACAAACAACAGAATATAATGTTGTTTAAAGATGATGGGACACAGTAAAATGTATTTTTTTTCAATATATATTACATATAAACATGTGGTATGAATGTTTTTAAATAAAGACTTTATTGAATTTTAACTGCCACCTCCCCACCCTTTTAAGAAAAAAATGTATGATGAAAATAATGTTTACTATTTCAAGACTATTAGTATTATTATATTGGGTAGCTTTGTAACTGATTTTTTTTTAAATAAAAAATAAATAAATTTCTAAATGGTGTATGAACTGTACCTGGTATGTGACTTTCCCGGCGTAGTGTTTCAGGGTGAACTCTGGCAGCGGCATCTTTGGCCTGGCATACAGCGGGTCGTTTCCATGGTGATAGTGGCACTTCTGAAGGAAGGTGTGGTCTGTCGCCTAGGAGATGTTCGGAGACGGTTAATGTTCTGTGAACCATGGAAACTAAATCTGTACAGCACAAACACATGTTGCTTGTGTGTGTTCAGCAGATTGCCTCAGTCGGTTACTCGTGTAACACAGTGTTCATATTTCACTGTGAGACACTTCATAACACGTTTATCTCACGATGAGCTCAGTCAGCTTCTTACATTAGGAGCCCCGGGAATAAAGATAACGGCAGGTAGACAATTACTGTAAGAGAGCATGTGGGATAGTTTTGTATTGATTGAATCCGGCTACAGTACACCTCAATCTCCTGGATTATGAGAAATCCAATAAGTGACATATTTTTCGGACTTTTATGTGGTTGTATAACATTTGGGCTACACAGTGATGTAGTGGTTAGCACGTTGTAAGTGGGTCACTGGTCTGATTCCTGCTTGCGGCTCTTCTGTTTGGAGTTCTTCCAGTGTCCGTGTGGGTTCCTCCCACTTTCCAAAGACATGCAGCTTAGATTTAAATGGGCGCCACAGGATTGACATCTTAAACCAGGAAGTAAGTTAGCATGTTAGCGCCCTGGGGTCTATTCTCTTAAACTCAATGAGGATTTTGAATAGGTTGATTGAGATACCTGACATAAACTTGATGAGATGTTTGCATTTTGTTGTACAACATAAAAAATGTTGGTAAATCCCCCCACTTGTGAATTTTGAAGGTTTTACATGTTCTTAAAAAGGTGGATGCTAACAAGTGGCTAAATGAGCTAAATGGCTAAACTCTCTCACTCCTCCATCTCACAGCCTCTAGTCATGTTTTTCAGTACTGTTGCAAACTCTTGTAGGTTGTAGATTATGTTAATAAACGAGTATTGAGGTCTTTTAGTTTCATAAGAAACAAATATCTTGACTGAAGCATGAAAGCTGAGGCGAGCTGGGAGCTGGGAGCTGAAGAGGCTAATTATGCTGTTTGTTTCAATCAATCCTTTCTCCAATTCATTTAAGTCAATATCAACTCTGCTTATTATTCATTTTTAGTGATTTCCTATAACTCCTATAACTGAAATGAAGAGTTGAGCTCAGACAGTGTGGACGTACCTGAGGGAAACCACACTGGTCGTCCAGTATGCGTAGTATCCCATGAGGCTTAGCTGCGATGAGGTCGAGACAGGCCTGGTTGTGGCTGAAGGGCTGCTGCTGCCACTGGATCTGCTCTCGCATGTACTCCTCCTACACAAACACACACACACACCACAGAGCCCGAGTTCATCAGGTTGGTGTGTATAAAACTCTTCTAACTCCACTGTTGTTTCACTCAGCTGAAGTATTGCTGCGTCCGCTACAGTTTGTGAGATTTAATGACCTTGTGGGTTGATGAGAGCTTTGCTGAAATGAGTCACATTACAAAAACAATTCTGTATATATAATAATATATTTCTTCTACATTTACATTTTTTAACACTACTGATCTTTAACTTAAACAAAGGGGATGTTGGGTTCAGCTCTCTCAGGTTTAAAGCTTCAGTTGTACATGCATTAATCAACATTTTTGTTATGCTAAACTTGATTGAAAAGTATTCTAGATACATTTAAATGCTGTTTGAACAACATTGCAATCAGTATGTTTACAGTACAGGTACGTAGGACACAAGGTTACTATGAGAAATCCAATATATATGCAGTTTAGTAATCTGGTTATTGCATATCTGTGTTTGCTGCACACGTAAACTGATTTCTTTTCTTAAACCAAACCTTATTTTGGACGCTCATCCTGCTTTTTTTGGTCAGTTTCAGGTCAGACTTTACCAAACTAAAACTTCTGTTTGGACATTAATTATACTGTATTTGTTTTCACTACAATTATTTACAGTATTTCACAAAGGATTACAAAATGTTTTGTTTTATTTTTTAAGTTTGAAACAACATCCCAACTTTTTCGGACTGGGGTTGTAGAACAGAGGATTCCCACATACTGTCTGAAGAATAGTCTGCTGCAGAATATGTGCACATAGTGAGAAAAACTTCCATTGTAAACTATTTTCTATTTATGCAGATGTTTTTGACTTGAAGTACTTGTAAACAGGGTGGATTGACTATATTACAATGTGTAGCTAGGACCTGTCTCATGATAATTAATCTAATGTGCTTTTTTTCATCCATTTCATCCATTTTAAGGCCGACTTTTGACATTAAAAATCAGGAAATCCATCCTCTTTGGATGGATTCTGTGAATGAAAGCATGAAGTTGTAGTTTCCCTGACCTGCTCCTCCTGGAAGACGACCCTGTTAAAGTAGAACTGCAAAGTTTCATTGGCGTAGTTGATGCACAGCTGCTCAAAACTGTTCACCTGTAGCTCCTGGAGGGTAAAGAGAGCAGACAGTGGGGAGGTTGAGTTGACACAGATCAGCTCAGACGCATCAGCACTGTAACATTATTGAGCCACATCATTCTTTAGCTTGACCTCAAATCCATAAATGTCCAATATGGAGATGGAGAGGGCTTCGTTACGAGGGTAGACCCGTCCGTTGATGCGCTCTGTCAGCCAACTAAACAGCAGCGAGTACAGGATCTTGGCAACGGCATCTCTATGAAAAAGACACAATAAGGTTTCTATGGAAACAGAAAACCCGGTTCCTATGGAAACAGAGGACATCTGAAAAATCTCTCCCCCAGCCATGACGTCCTTTGTCCTCACATGCCTCTACCAAAGATTGGAAGAGAATATCAAAGACTCTTCACTCCTTCTCAGTAGTCTCCTGGTATGATTTTTTTTTTTTTAAACAAGGGCATTAAAAAGCCTCAAACAAGACTCTGCTTTTATTTTAGGTTATTCCATGCAGAAGTGGGTGCTTAGTGTTTAATTTAACAGATACTATATTCAGACTCACTCACCTGGCATCCACAGCACTCTCCACAGTGAGCGGAGTGAAGATCTTCTCCCTCACTGTATCCTGAGGGGATCAAACACATCTGTTATCTGACAGCATCTCTTTAATTGATACAATATAATTAACTGTATGTGTGTGTGAGGGTGTGATTGTTTACGCTATGTGCGTTCTGCTCACTGTAAGTTTGAAGGTGACAGACTTCTGCAGGCCGTCAGGTGAGACCTGCAGCAGCTCAGCTACCATCCTGATCTCCTGTGCGCTCACCACCGACGCGACCTCCTGACCCTCAGCCTGCAGGAACGCACGCCCACACGTACGGAGGCATTCACATTCATGATTAACACCATCTATCAACATCATCATTATCACTCAGCCGTGAAACTAAATGCATTTATGTGGCCTATTTCTGTGTGTGTGTTAGAGAGAGAGAGACCTGGTGTGGCTGGAAGTAGACGTTTCCCAGATGAAGGACAGAGGACAGCAGCCTGTAGATGCCGTTTTGCTCCTCGGGGGTGAAACACAGGATGTCCATGGCATTCAGCAGACGTCTGAAGTCCTCCCCATCATCCTTCCCCTCTATCGTACAATCCCCTCCCTGCACTCAAGCACACACACACATTACACACATACACTGTTATCAACAACGACACACTTACCCTCAGCCTGTTTAATCACAGCTCTAATTAAGGAGCAACTTATCAGCAGCTGAAGGTCTTGTTTTTGCAGACCTTCGGGGGTTCAACTTCTCACCTTGATGCAGCGATGTAGACGTCCGGGTGTGCCAGGGCACCGTGACGTCACTGCTGGGTGGGGTTAGTGGTGTAGCAGAGCACGCTACTGACCACACGTTCAACCACAGAGGGCAGTGACACATCACTTGTCAGTCTGATTTTTACATTACTATTTAAAAAATAAGCCACATTCGCTTGTTGCACCACCAATAACAGTGTCATTAGTTGCGGATCTTTAATCAGCATTGGCACAAGATGCTTTTTTTTGTTGCTTTGTGTTTCATCACATCTCATGAACAAAGTGTGCAAGAACAGGGATACTCAATCAGTGAAATTTGAATATTGGTTGGATATATCATGAGTCCGACTCTTTATCACAGAAGAAACAGATGTTAAGCATTCTGTGGAGCTACCTGATGGTGTCAATGCAAAATAAACCGAAGCAGTTGTTTACCTATAAGATAACTATCAGAATAATAGCACAGTCATGATGACAGTGTTCATGTGCCGATATTGAGCAGATAGTTTAGCAGAAGAAAGAAGCACTGTTGGAATTTATCAGAGAATCGTTCGTACATTTAAAAAGCGCTCTGCTTGTGTTTGCTTTGTTCTTGTGGGTGCTTTGATTGATAAATGTGCTCTTTAATTTTATTAAATGAGACATTCAACACCTCCCTATATAATCAGACTGCTTAGATAAATTGTTGAATTTGACTTTTCAGGGTCACCCCCATTGACTGATTTTGTCTTGTATCATGACATGAAATACTGGTTTCTCTGTTCAAAATCTAGGGAGAGCAGCGGGGACCAATGATAAGCCGGTTAGCACTAATGGAACTAATGCTGTTGTCACGTAAGGAATCAAGGTGGTGTAAAAACAACAAATGTGACCGCTAGAGACACAATAGATGCTGTTATTTAAGTTGCCTTCTCAAAATCGCAAGACAATGTCAACAATGTTGACAAAACTATTATGTTGGCTGGGCTACACATCAGTGTCGACTCAAAATAACATCAGATTCAAGCGGATATGTTGGTCACCAGTTGGTAAGGGAAAAGAAAGAAGAAAAACAAGAGAAAAGAAAAGAATCCCCCTCCTCAAAGTCGGTTTTAGTGGAGGCAATGTGAGAAGCTGACAATCCTGTCTGATATGAGGCAATTTCTGTATTTTGCTGTTGGAGGAAAAATCAGGGAATCACCTAAGATTTTATATAATTCCTCCTGAGGATCACAAAAAAATTTATAATTCATCTTCTGCTAAACAAAATGTTACAGTAATCCATTTTATAGTTGTTGAGATGTTCATAGCTACACCTCAACATGTAACTACAATAACTCAACTATTTTCCATTCTTTCCCTAAATGTCACATAGTTTCAGCTCCTCCTGCCTTGGGAAATGCCTCAAAAGAAACAATCTGAGAAGGTAAACTTCCTCTTGTGCTAAACTACTCACAAGTTAGAGACCCAACATATTAGGAGGGGTCATATAACTAGACGCTGCTTAGCTTGAAGTGCCATGAGCACTGCCGAAGGGCAAAACAAAAATCCTGACATCAATCACTAAAGGATACGAATTATATATTCACTTTGGACAGAAAACAGCAAATTACATTCATCACTCAATATATTTCACATAGAAAGAATCTACAAAGGTCTTTTACTCTGAATTTGGGTACGGCAATGAGTTTTATGTTTGTGCCATTAATCACTTTGTAGAATAAATGTGACATTTTCAGAAAATTGACATCTCATTTGTTAATGTGACTGTGGAATTGATTACAGTGACCACTCCTTATCTGTGCTGTGAATATGTGTGTGTGTGTGTGTGTTGAGGGGGGTGTGATTCATATTTCTCTGAGCACCTGATTCAGATAGTAGTAAGTCTCAGCTTCCTGCAGATACAGTGAGTGCTTCTCGTGAGGAGGAAGACCTGCCAGCATCTCATAGAAGATGTGATAGTTCCTCTCCGATTTGGCCTGTGGATGAACACATATTCACTTAGAGTTACAATTAGAAAAGCTCTACCGAATAGATATGTTGTGGTAGATTTACTGAAATGGATATAATGCTGTAGAAAAGACAAATGGTTGGATGGATGAATGACTGATGAACAGACTGGACTGTGTAACGATAGAGTGCGACATGTTTGACACCTCTCATGCTGTCTTCCTCTGCAATCTCCTCTTTCTCACAATGACTCACTGGTAAGAAGACTCCACCTGACCTGCTTAGTGTGTGTATGTGTGTGTTTGTGTGTTTGTGTGTGCCTATGTGTCTGTTTGTTTGAGTGAATGTGTCTGTTTTTCACCTGAAAGACAATGCGGGACTTCTCCAACAGGTACTGAGACGTTATGGCACCGCTGATTACACCCCTTTAAATGACACACAGACAGGTGCAAAGACACATAGAAATACATGCAGGCAGGCGCGCACACACACACACACACACACACACACAGTCACACACAAGTCTGAGTTAAGTAACAGGTCATGCATGTCTAATGTGCTCGGATCTTTTCTAACAGAAGATCAACTACTCATCTAACCGTGTTACTGGGACATGTTAGCATATTCTCCACTAAGCCCAGAGTGCGCGTGTGTGTGCATGTGTGCAGACGTGGGTGACCAGAAGCCTATTCAAGTTGAGCTCACATACAGGCTGTTTGTAAGCTTTACAAGTGCCCGGGTATATCCCAGAGAAATGACAGCCAATCTGCACTAATATTGTTGAGTTCTAAGCCATGGCGTGCAGTAACTACAGCTGTAGTCGGGCATCATAGGATTAAAAAAGGGTGAAAATCCAATTTCATTTCTTGACATTCCTCAATAAAAAAAACATTTTTCAAGATTTTGATGTCTGCGTTCAAAGTTGTGCTCTTTAAATAATTTAAAAAGTTGAATGAGTTCCAAAATAGAAAGTGCTGCCCAAAGCAGGTAAATCCTCAATTGTCCATTGGTGCAATACATTATCAATTTACAAATACAGCATAGTAATGTTTGGTTCCAACAGCCTTCTTCAGGCAGTGAGACAAAGGTCAGTTGGACTAACAGATGAGTATGCTTGATTAGGTTTTAAAGTTTATTCTCTTAACTATTTCAATATGTGATCTGATTCTGATTATCTAAACTGAGCGAAATTCCTAGTTTCTAGAAAGTCGTTACTACTCACTCCTCCATGTAGATCTGCGTGTATTTGCCAAAGCGTGAAGAGTTGTCGTTGCGCACTGTTTTGGCATTCCCAAAAGACTCCAATAGGGGCGTGGCCTCCAAGATCTGACCAATCAGCACAAAAATGTTAGCATGCCTACCTTCAACAAGGATGGGGGTTATCACGGATGAAAAAGCAAGCAAAGAAACACTTTACCTCTATCTGAGGGGAGTCAGTCAAGATGAAGGGGAAAAAAAGGAAAGCAAAAACAGCCAAATTTATTAGAAAGCATGTATGGTACATAACACATATCTGAATGGGGCTCATACTGCTACAACCCTAATACTGTATATATATTTACCTGTTGCGTAACATTGCATTTGTGATGTATGGCTGTCAAGTAACGCAGGATTAGTTTAGTAGCTTCAGTCTTCCCTGACCCGCTTTCTCCACTGTAATAACAAAAAAAGTTAACCTGAGCGTTTTATAGTGGTTCTTTTTCTTCAAAACTCATAAAGAGGTTGTTTTACACATTGCAGACACAGTGATGATTAAAATGGTGAGAAAATACCTGTAAAATACCTGCTTTTCATACCTGATCACAATACACTGGTCCTTTTTGGCATCCATCATGGTGGTATATGAGAGATTAGCAATGGCAAAAAGATGACTGCAACACAACAGAATATTGTTTAATGAAAACACATTTGCAAGCATATTGGTTGTTTGCATGTAGCTATGAGTGTGTGTTTGTGTGTGTGTGATGTGAAGTGGTAGTGAAATCTATAACCAAACTCCCCTGGCAACCAACCAACAGCAGTGTAATAGGAGCCTCTTACTAACACCTGAGAGTGCTGGCATTTACACCTCTATTTACCACCACGCTGTACCTCAGAGCACAGCTTACGACACATGTAGGCAGATGTAGTACAATGATCACACACAGGAACACACACTCACACAAGGTTAAGTTAAAGGTTGGGGAGTTTTGCTGATGTATTTGAGAGCACTCACAGGTCTTACCCCAAGGCTGCATAATCATCTAAATTAGCTATTTTAATAAGTGAAAATGTCAGAATGTTCTAATCAGCATTTAGACCTGGATTTGTTTTAATGTACACATAGCGATACGCAACCATGGGATACATGTGCCATATCCAACTGAAAAAGCCATGAAAGTATTTATAAAATATAATGTAATAAATGAATGTAATGTAAACAAAAGACTTGTTCTTGACTTAACTTTTCATCTGATTTTATATAATAAATGTGTAAAACTAAATTTGACATTTCCTGCTAAACGACAGACAAAGCAGACTGAAAACATAACATCCTTGCTGGAGGTTACAACTTCATGGGTTAATTGCCCTGGTCTGACACACACACGCACACACTCCCACGTCTTACGGAGGGTTATCACTCAGGCCACGGCCCCCGTACTGCAGCACCATGTCTGTGCCGTAAATGTTGAGCAACTTGTATGGATTCACAGACACGAGGATGCTGCCTATGTAGGTCTGTGTGGAAGAACAGAGGGAGAGAAAGAAAGGACAGGAAAGACAGCGGATGAGTACATGACCATGACATTTGATGATATTAGTTTTCTAATTTGCATAATTAGTAATGGAGCATACATATACAAGTTCCTGGTCGTAGCGCTTCTTCAGGTTCATCAGAACTGTGGTCTCATTCAGTTCACTGAAATTAAACAAAGACTAAATTAAAGGCACATGTGCAGAGCACATATTGTCACACTGCAGCAGGACCCCCACACTCACTTTGACATCCAGTATTAATTGCTTTTCAATGACATTCAAGATGTCAAAATCAGACATCAGAGAGAGTTTTTACTTGGCAGCATGTCAGGAAAGAATTGATGAATAACGTCTTTCAAACTGCTTTTGGAATGATACACTATCTAATGTAGAGGATTCCTCAGGATGTGAGATCTATTTCAGTGTTGCATTTTAATAAAATACTTACTTACTTAATACATACTTAATACTAGGGATTTCTTTCTGAACCTCACAAATTTTGAAGGATTTTCAAGCCTACAGGCACACCAGGACACACACAAACGCATAAACTGTGAATAGTTGCTTAAAGGAACGGAAAGGATATGCATTGAAATGAGCTACACTGGAGCAACAAAGTGTTTGGAAGCGTGTGACACAAACGACTGTGAGGCTGTTTGTTAATACTGGATTCTGCTTACGGCAGCTGTGTCATGTCCTCCATTCCCTCCGCCCAGCGTTTCGCCCTGTGGCCTGTTGTGGGCATGCTTAGGATAGAGTAGATCTGTGCACACACATACATGGTATGTAATTAGTTCAGCATTGGCATGCAACATTTTCAAAGCTTGAGGGATATTGTTAGTTCATTGTCAGTTCACACGGAGTTAACATACAGCATGCAGAAATGTATATATTATTTTTTTTATAATGATGTTGTGCGCAATCCAGTGATGATATCTCTCATTCATATCACAAATTCCATCCACTGTCATTAAAAAATAACTAAAAAATCTCCTAAAATGAGTAAATGCTGCCTTTTACATATACATAGGAATAGACACAGGAATTCATAAATGTAGCTACCTTGTCATACCAGCTTTGACCAGGTACTTTAATTCTGTCAGGAGCCCAGTCTGTGTCCTTAGGCTGTCCATCCACAAGTCGAGGTGAGGGTGAATATCCTTCTAACACCCCATCTTCTCTGTACATGGACCACTTTGACAAATTCTGGACTGTCCCATGTGGTAAAACCCTCTCAGCAGCCCAAATGTCTTCCCCGCCTTCCCCTCCTCCTCGGGCATTCCTGGCCCAGTGTCCTGAGCGTGGCCCATAGGGTGGAACCACAGCATAGCGATTATCCTCACCCTGCAGGCCTGTTGGCACCCTGTATGAGGCATAGCGAAGCTGCTGGTTTTGGACGGCATCAGTCAGCTTTGGGATGTGGAACTGACGTGTGAGAACAGAGCCATCCGGCAGCCTGCGAAACAAGGAAGGTTTCTCTTTAATTAAGAAGATAGAATAAAAACATGACGTTAAAACTTTCTTTTTTGTTATATTGTTACAGCTTTTATACATAGAGTTTTTCAATGTTGGGACATTCCCAGGGGACAAAGAAGTCAGGAAATAAGAGATCAGTAAAATCAGGGATTTGCTTCCTGTACAATGTAAAAAAAAATCCTTGCTCTGGGGTTAGTACTTTAAAATGATTCAGAAACTTTCTGGTTTGCAAGCCCAAATGTTGCTGAGGGGTCTTGAAAACTCTACTACTGATATTAGGATGAGGACTGTACATTTTGTGATGTTCAGTAATATTAAAAACAACATTAGACTTTGCTGTCCCTACCAGTTAGGAAAAAAAGATGAATAGACGAAGTGTGAATGGCCTGAGGGTATGAGTGAACAAGGGACATAGAGAGCTGCGGTAGAGAGGGGCAGGGTGTTAATGAGAGGGAGAGAGCTGTGATGAGAGAACAAAGTGAGTTTAAAACAAGAACAATAAAATCCACCATTGGTCTTATTGGCCTAATCTTCATGGTTCTTCAGATGCAGTAGAAAACGCCAACAGGAATGCAAAAAAGGACTTTTAGTTCCCAGTTAAGTTATTCTTGGCAAATATTCAATTGTCCACTGGTAAAAAGTGAATGCCTAGCTTCAAACCTGATTTCTCAACAGGTTATACTGTGCAACACCCGGACAAGCCTATCAGGTTGTTCTCTTTTGTAGTTTCCATATATAGTATGGTTCCCTACCGGAAATTGCCACTACGGAGTTCCTCATTCCGCAGTGCAGAGGCAAGGTTGGGAGTGGTGGGCTTGGGTGCGCCTGACAGTACAGAGTTATCTGTTAGATGATAGAGATCTGCAGACCGTAGTCCCATGTTTCTTCTCAGAGCAGATGACAGGTTTGGCTTCTGGCCAGGGATAACCAGAGAGCCATCAGGTAGACGGTATGATGCATTACGAAGGTTATCATTCAGAAGAGCCTGCAGAGCATCACATCAGGTTAACAAACAAAAAATGTAAGGATATAATCACAATTTGCTATATAGTTCAAATTATTGTCATCAACTGTAAAATTCCAAAATCTATAATGACTACAATACTGTGTTTCATTTTCAAACAAAGAGAGTAACTGGGTCAGAGAAAATAAGCCAATAAAACAAACATGTGCTGCTGCAAGGTTACATTAACTTAAATTTACACAGGTACACACTTTAGACAGATCAGGGGTAAGTGGTTTCCGTGGGTCAATGATGATGGTTCCATCTGGCAGGGTGTAGGAAACACCCTTCAGATAGGGATTCTGCAGGGCAGCCCTCAAGTTTGGGCTCTTTGGTTTCCTTGGGTCCACTATAATAGTTCCATCTGGCAGGGTGTATGAAGCTCCTTTCAAGGCTGGGTTACTGAGGGCCTAAGTATTACAACAGATGGTTTCAGTTAAGGTAAGACTGATAGGTTAAACAAGTGCAATTCAATTAATCTAGAATTGTAGCAGAATGTTAGTAACAAGATCGATATCGATGTGTTCAAACTATTTCAAATCCATATTCAAAGCCCTACTATATAGATGAGAAAGGAGGAAAGCAAACAAATGGCACATACTGTTACATACTGTAAGTTACATGTAGTATAAAGCTTAGGGGAAGCAGTAAAGCAGCAGTCTGAACCCATAGCTAACCTGAGCCAGGTTTGGTGAGATTGGTGTATTGGGGTCATGAACCCCTTCTGGTAGTTTGAATGAGGCATCCCGCAGGGCAGAGTTTTGAAGGGCATTGGAGAGGTTTGGAGAGACTGGCTTCCGTGGATCAATAATGATGGTACCATCAGGTAAGGTGTAAGATGCACTTTTTAGGTAAGGGTTCTGAAGTGCAGCTGCCAGGTTTGGGGACTTCTGTTTCTTGGGGTCAATCACAATGGTTCCATCAGGGAGAGAGTAGGAGGCTTCACGCAGAGCTGGGTTACTTAGGGCCTTTGCCAGGTTTGGGGAAATAGGTTGCTGAATGACAACAGACAGCAGGTTAAAAATGTAGGTTAAAAAGAAGGCAAAGAGATTAATGTATTAAAACAATAAATAGTCAATTCAATTAATGCAAAGGATCATGAGTCATAGCTTACTTGCTGTCTTGGGTCTATAATAGTGCCATCAGGGAGAGTATATGTAGCACCCCTGACATCCTGGTTCTGAAGAGCTCGGGAAAGGTTAGGAGACATGGGCTTCTGGGGGACACGTGGGTCCTGTGTGGATGAGGATAGGAAAGGAATACAGGAGAGTGTAACTGTGTAGCCAAACTTACTGTATGTGTCAGGCTGTAGAGTTATTTTGACGTTCCTTGTATACCTACCCTGATAACTGATCCATCAGGCAAGGTGTAGGAGGCTCCACGAAGTTGTTGGTTTTGCAAGGCATTGCCGAGCAATGGTGAGGATGGTGTGCTTGTATATGGTGACATCAGGGTTCCATCTGGCAGCCGGTATGATGCCTGCATCAACTGTGGGTTTTGCAGGGCACTTCCTAACATTGGTGAAGAGGGTGGTGGGGGGCCATATGGGGAACGTCTGAGTTGCATAGGTGTCTGATAATTTGCTTGACGGAGGTTTGGGTTCTGTTGAAGAGCATTATGAAGCTGAGGCCCAGCTGGTGCATATGGGTTACGGTGTTGCATCATTGGGGATCTTAAAGTTGAGACATTCTGGAAATTAGACCGGTTCTGTAGGGCATCATGAAGCAGTGGTGATGGGCCAGGCTCAGAGATATAATCATAAGGAGTGACAACAGTTGGTCCATATGGTGAGCGGAGCTGTGGAGTCTGATAAGACGCCACTCCTCTAAGTGCCTGACCGTGTCTCATTGCTCCGGAGAGCATTGGAGATGAAGGTACAGACGCAGTGTATGGGGACTGAGGCCTTTGCAAAGGCGAAACAAAAGAGGCTTCTCTTACTGCCTGGTTTTGCAGAGCTCCAGACAACATTGGGGAAGAAGGGGCCATAGGCTGTTCATAAGGCGACATTGGTCTTTGTAAAGGAGAAGCATAAGATGCACCCTGTATAGTCTGATTCTGCAAAGCCCGAGACAGCATGGGCGATGAAGGGGCCATCGGCTGCTCATAAGGGGACATTGGCCTTTGTAAAGGTGAAGCATAGGATGCATCTTGAATAGCTTGATTCTGCAGAGCCCGAGACAGCATGGGGGATGAGGGGGCCATAGGCTGCTCGTAAGGTGACATTGGTCTCCGCAGTGAAGTAGCATAGGACGCTTCCCGAATCATCTGGTTTTGCATTGCCCCAGAAAGATTAGGGGATGAGGGAACATAAGGTTCTACATAATCTGAAACCATCTCACCCATGTCTACCATTTCTGGGGCAAAGTGAGGGGATACAGGACGTTGCATGTGTTTAAGGGAGGGCTGTGGAGAGACGGGAGGCATCCTTCTCATAGAATGCTGGGCCATAAAGGGCCGTCCTCGAGCCACAGGGCGAGGAGGAAATCGACCAGATTCTCTCCTACCCAAGGGAGCACGGTGAACCATGTGAGGGGAATGAAAGGGGGAAGAGAGGAGAGAGGAGTCTACTGTGAGGACAGAAGACCTATTGCTTCGTATTGAGGAGGCACGGAATGGACGGACATTCTGGGTGGGTGGGGGCACTGGGCGCCCTCGGAGACCCATAGGTGAGGGCCTAACAGTGCCTAAGGGAACATTACCCCCCATCCTAGGCCGTGCCAATGGTGTGGGGTCCCTTAGCAGCCGAGTTGAGCGACGAGAGAGGGTAGGAGATCCTGGACCGGGCCTAGGCCCTGTAGGGGACAAACTGCGACGAGATAGAGAGGGAGATGGAGATGGTCTTCTACTAAGCTGTGGTGAGTGAGGGGGAGATGCATGACCAGGAGAAAGGGCAGGGGAGGGAGGACCTCGCATCTTCCTCCCTCCAAATGGGCTGTGGGCTGGAGTGGGTGAGACTGGGGGACTTCGCCTCCTCATGGAGGCGTGGGGGGAGGTAGGTGGAGAACGTCTTCTCATTGACGCTCTTGGTGAGGGTGGAGGACTTCGCCGGATCATTGAGGTACGGGGGGAGTGAGGGGGTGAGGGTCCTCGAGCCAGGGGAGATGGTGATCTCTGAGGCAGCATTCTCTGACGAGCGCGGGGAGAAGCCATGGGGGAGGAAGGAGGTGAGATACGTCTTGACATTACAGAGGGAGGTCTTTGGGCATTAATGAACCCACTCCTCATGGATGGTTGTGGGGAGGGGCTGCGTCTCTGAGGAAGCATTGGAGAAGGAACTGGGGAAGCCATGGCAGAGGGGTGGCGCTGCATCTGTGGGGAGGGCATGATGACAGAACGGCGGGATGGAGTGGGAGAGTGTTGTATGCGCCGCGCAGGAAGTGGAGACATATTTGCTTGCTTAATGATCATGGCAGTTGGCGTAGGAATCACTGGGCCATAACCCTGTTGCTGTGACATCATCATTGGGTCCATCATCATGTGTTGCTGGAAAACACAATAAAAAATTGAGAATGGAAAAAACTAAGGGAGCATCGATATGGTAAAAATGTATGGTATTCAAAATAGAACCACAATCATCCACCTTCTGGAAAATAAGTTCTGTAAACTGAAACATCTGCCCAAAAAAATATTTTATGGACTACATATCAATAATGCATTTCATTGTTTTCACCCCAACATTGAGCCTTGTGATTACAAAATCGAATGACACACAATTACATCAAATGAGTAAGCACAGGGTTTCTTTGGCCAATACAACTATGATCACATAACATAACAATAACATTGTGTTGGAGTTCTGAAGACTGGACTGAACTTTAACTATTGACAAAGGTCACTTAAATCAACCAACTATTAATTACTTGTACATTGCTGGTCATAAACATTAGCATTTTTAGAGAAAGACTGAAGTTGACTAGTCTAGTTAAGTGCTGTATGTCACTGGTGTTATGTCAAAAGAAATATCCATTGCCAACATGAATTGCACTACAACTGTGTTTCTTTAAACTTTTTTGTTTGTGACAAGTCATGTAGTAATATGTCACTGAATTGAATAAAACTAGTTTAAATTAGCTTCTGCTGGCAAGAATTTAATCCAACTAATAGGCAGATGTTAATTGCTTTAACACTACTAATCAGCAAGAGTACCCACAAATAGTCCTACTTAGAAATGTGTTGTTATTCACTCATTGTCTTGTGCTATATTTTTCGATTTTACAACCGAAAAGCTAACAATGTTACAATTTTTTTTGTTGTTTATTAGGTGTTAGACATGCTTTGGCTCTCCCTCTAGGGTGGGATTTGTAAAAACTAACAAGGAACTGCAGGCTGTTTAACTAAAAGTGGTTGCTTGGAGGGGCAGTAGAGGTAGAGGTGTACTCTGTTGAATACAGTGAATTTTTTCTTCACATTTTCACATGTTCATCCCACATCATGTAAAGGAACCCGATTGAAAGTCTGCAGTTGCCCATCTTTTACCTTCTAGCGTTAAATATTATGATTATCACTTACAAACCAGAGCAACCATTACCTGTGGTGGAATCATTTGTGGAGACATCATCTGCTGCTGTGGCAACATCATCTGCTCTTGTGATGACATCATTTGCTGTGACATCATTTGCTGAGGCATCATCTGCTGCTGTGGTAACATCATCTGTTGCTGTGGTGCCAGAATATTAGATGGCATCATTTGGGCAGGCATACTCTGTTCTTGTTGTAACATCATCTGTTCTTGTTGTAACATCATCTGCTGCTGTGGTGACATCATCTGTTGCTGTGGTATCATCTGCTGCTGTGGTGACATCATTTGCTGCTGTTGTGACATCATTTGTTGCTGTGGTGACATCATTTGTTGCTGTGGTGACATCATGTGTTGTGGGGACATTATTTGTGTGGGCATCATCATTTGTTCTTGAGGGGGCAACATGGCTTGTGGTGACATTCCCATTTGCTGCTGCATTGACATCATGTCACCAAGTTGACCTGGTATAAGAGGAATCTGGTCTTCATACTGGATATCTGACATGTCTTCAAATTCTGGATCAGGTGGTAAAGTAGGTGGAGGAGGCATGGGCACCTCTAGACGCTCTTTCCCAAATAGGCGCACTTGAGGTCTTGGAACTCTAAATGTTATCTCCCCTCCCTCAACTCCACCAGTACCGTCCCCATATTGATCAAACTGGTCCACATACTGATCGCCATACAGGCCCTGTACCTGATCCTGTACCATCCCTTGCCCTGCAAAACCAATGAGCTGTTGGCCTCCTTGCGGGAATCCAATGGCCTGCTGGGAGCTGTAGTCTTGGTAGGGCATACCAGCATCACTATAACTAACTTGATAGTCTGGTGGAAATCCTCCCATAGCTGCTGCATAAGGGTCCTCATAAAGACCAGCCTGTCCGGTGTCATAGTACCCCCCTTGTCCATCACCATAGTAAACTCCTTGACTGTTTTCATCAAAATAACCCTGAGCCTGAGGGTCAAGGAATCCATTTCCCTCTCCACCATACATATGGTCCTCACCCATTAGTGCATAGTAGTCCAGACCCTCGTCACCATACATTGCCATTGCCTGTTGTTGCTGGTAACCATAGTAATCAGCTTCCTGGTTGTTATAGTAGCCTTGGGGAGAGGAATAAGGATCATAGAAGCCCCCCATGCCATCATCATAAACACCACCTTCATAATATTCTGCATTTGGATCATATAGTCCTTCTTCTTCATAGTAACCCAAGTCTTGATAATCTGCTCCCCCTGCTCCATTATCATAGTAACCATATCCTGCAGCTGCCTCATCCCCATAACCACCATAACCATCATCATAGCCTCCATAACCTTTCTGGTGTCCTGAATATCCATAAGCCTCCTCTCCATGCTCATAACCATCATTATAATAACCATTATGACGACCTCTGGAGCTGGCTTGTCGGCTATGTGCTCTATTTCTACCCCAGCCATGCCGTCCTGCATCTCCTCGCATTTTAGTTGACAGGAAGCGTTTGGTCAGCCAGTTAGTTGCTGCTGCAACCTTACCAAGCAACATACTACTGTTCTTGAAGTCCTCAGGTTGCCCGTCACCATTCTTTTTCCCAAATAAGCCTTTGAAGAAGCCCCCCTTCTTCTCACTCCCTCCACCCAGACGTAGCAGCATATAAGTTGGCTTCTTCCCACCATTTTTCTCCTTGGCTTCCTTCTCCTTTTTCTTCTTTTTGCTGGCCTTAAACCTCATCATGAATCTAGAGGTGTTTTTCAACATGGACTTGCGGCGTTTCTTCTTAGCAAGGCGGTTCTTTCTCTTCCCCAACCCAAGGAACAATCGTGAAGTACTTTTAAGCTTCTTTCTGCTGTTCCTGCGCCTTTTGAAGCCAGAAAACTTCATGAACATCCTGGACATGTTCTTAAGACCTTTCTTTGGGATTTCCTTTAATGGAATTGGTGGAGAATCATCTTTCTTTTTTCCTTTCTTCTTCTTTGCATCAGCATCAGATTTCCCTCCTTTATGGTGGTGTCCATCTTTAGATTTCTTTTTGGATTTGCCGTAATCCTCTTCATCTTCATCCTCGTCTTCATCTTCATCCTCCTCATCCTCCTCATCTGAGTCCCCACGTCTAGACTTGCCACCTTTCTTTCCTTTCGCCCCCTTGCCTCCTCGCCCCTTCCCTCTTCTGTCATCTTCTGAGTCTTCCTCCTCCTCATCCTCATCTTCACTGAACTCTTCCTCCTCTTCCTCATCACTCAGGAGCTCTTCCTCTTCCTCAGACTCCACTTTCTTACCCTTCCCTTTGTCTTTTCCTTTCTTTCCATCGTCTTTACCCTTGGGTGGCTCCTTCTTCCCTCCTTTCTTATCATCTTTTCCACCTTTCTTATCATCCTTTCCACCCTTCTTATCATCCTTGCTGGGTTTCTTCTCATCTTTTCCTCCCTTTTTGTCATCCTTCCCTTTCTTTTCCTCCTCTTTTTTTTTCTCTGGTTCAGGTTTTCCCTTCTTTGCGTCCTTCTTGGCGTCTTTCTTGGGCATTTTCACAAGTGGCTAGGAGCACACCATGCCCTCTGTTCAGGATGCAATTCTGTTAACCTTCAAACAAAGGAACAAACAAACAAATATATTTAGTATTAAGTATGGAAGGTCACATTGTATTTAAAGATTTAAATTAAGAAATATAATGGGTTGTCTTAAGAGAATATGATCAGGAGTCTGACCTTTGAAAGATTTGATTTAGAAATGCCTAGTTGACTTTGCGCTGGCACCATATGCAGGTTCTGTGTGAGGACAGGTCCACCTGGCCAAAGCAGTTTTACACTGCCCAAATCTGGACCCCATGAAGGCTCCTGTCCAGACGTACAATTAAATGGTAAAAATCTTTACCCTTCAAATACATTGACAAAAATCCTAGAACAAACTGAATGGAACCAAGTGGTTAAGTATACTAATGTTTTCACATCCCATTAATGAACTGTGTAAAAATGTATTCACCAAATTGATAAAGTGTTACAGTCTTAGCACCACAAATTGTTTTACATATAATTTAGCTAACCAACTTGCTACCAAATGACATCCAAGCTCTACCCAGGATCTCAAACTACTGATTAAACCCTGCTCTGGAGGTCCAGCACCAGAAATATCTAATCTGACAGAGCTATGAATCCTGTGTAGTTATTAGTTAACCCTTATCAAAAGATTTCTAATCTCCACCCATCTCTTTCAGGCTCTGTTGCAGGCTTTAGGGTCAAATGGTCCAGTGGTCTAGACCTCTAAACACCTTTTATAAAATTAATTGTATTTATGACTGTAGCATAAACTGTATTGTGAAGCTTAACCTCACTGTGAACTCTAACAAAAACAATTCTCTCTGTGTTGGTTTTTTACTAATTTCCACACAGTTTGATCCCTGCAGCATTTGCTTTCTGTAAAACTGGATAAACATTAAAACAACACAAAAAAAAATGCAGCTGTAACTCCAGCTCAAGCTCTTCCCTCTCTATGTTCAAGCCTTTTTCTTGTGTAGTTGAAGTAAAAAGTAAGACAAACTCTTGTGGCACACTCATTCACCAAGACAGCTTTCCATCATAGTCACCTCCACATTCAATGACAAACAGTACAGGTGAGCAATTGTGGTGGTCGCCAGAATCTCTGCAGTCTTCAAAATTGTTACATCCTTGTTGCGTCTTTAGCGGTTGAAAAAAAATAAGGAAGCCAAAAAAAACAAAAACAAACTCCAGGACAAAGTCTTTAGGTCACACTCAACTTCTTCCTTTGACCTACTCCGTCCTCTGTTGCTCACTACAACACATTCACTCACTCAACACAGCACTCTGTTCACACTGCCCTCCTCGGAGTGTGTGACAGCTAGTGTGTGTGTGTGAGTAAGTTTGTGTGTGTGAGGGAGAAAGAGAGAAGGGCAGATGGGCTGCCGGTTTGTGTGTATGTGTGTGCGTTTGTAAGTGCGTATATATGTGTATGTGTTTGAGTGCAATTGAGGAGTTCCTTGTGGCAAGTCGTAGAAGGAGTCTTAATTTGTCATCTGGCTCTACAGGTGAAACTCGAGAGCCCTCGGCGGCTGAGGGGGCGGGGCATAAATAATACAAAAGGTAGAGAGAAAGAGAGAGAGAGAGAGAGAGAAAGAGAGAGAGATATGGGATGCAGAAGATAAGAATGAACAGCACTAAAATGTCATCAATGCCACAAATATCCAATAATCAATAACCTGTCATTTCTGTGTTGCATGTACAGTTATGCATGAGAGAGGTACACAGACCTTCACCCTATCTGATCTTGAATCTAGTCTTTTTCCAGAGCAACATACTGTCAGGTGTGTGCGCGTGTATGTATGAGCAAAGACAGTCGTTCTAAGAAATATAATATTTAACCAGCTTCAAGATGAGCAAAGCAGGCAGCCACCAACCTACTTCCACATATGTAACAGCAGGAGAAGAAGCAGAGGCAGGAGAAACACCCACTTGTATTGTAGATAGATGACGTCTTCGCTCTGGGTATCAATAACAGAGGAACAACTCTCTCAAACACACACACACATAGAGCCAGAGAAGGATCGGTAACAGGGCTGTGATTATTAGTGCCATCAACCAAATTATTCCTCTTCCAGAGGGAAGGGGTCGGATTGCCAGATCTGTCCTGTTACAGCGTATAGGTGTTGGGTTGCCAGATCCTGATCTTTTGGTCTTGGAGTGTAAGTCTATCTGATCATTACCAACCACCAAAGAGCACATGTAGTGTACTTGTGTGCATGTGTGCAGCACAGAGTGTGTTTATGCAGAGTTAGGTCTTTGAGTGGGCGCACATGTGCATTAAAAAGACGAAGAGCGTGATGAAAGAGTATTTTTTCCTAGATTTCCCACGGTTTGTCTCTAACCGTACATCTGCCTTTGAAGCATAATGAAAAGACCCTATCAAACGTGAAAAGCTCTGAGTAGCAGCCAGTCTCCCTCTTCCCAAAGCAATCGCTGCTGGCAGGTGGTCCTCCATCTTTTGATAGAATTTGTAGAGGAGAGACAACACAGAGAAACTGGGATACATGCCCAGGAGAGAAAAGCAGACTTATGACAGAAGTGGACTTGATGAGGCTCATCAAAAGCATTCAGGTCCTGAGGGGAAGCAGCAGACCATCTTTGTCACTTTACACACACATACACACTTTACACACACATACACACACATACAGCAATCTGCTGCTATCTAGTGGACCAGCATTACACCTGCAGCACTTCTAATAGTTTGGAGTTGGTTGGATCAGGTAAGTTTACAGGCCTGCAGCAAGTGTTAGGCTTGCACAACACAAAGAAATAACCTGAGGATTGTGCATTGTTTTTCATGATTTAATATAGTCTCATAATGAGAAGAAAATAGATACGTTTGGTAGACTAACTCCAGGATAATCATTTATCTTGCAGGAAAGAAGCAGATTAACCAAAGTGTGCAGACAAACGGACAAAGTGAACAGTTTATGTGTGGACCATAGGGGAGGGAGGAGGAGTGAGCTCACCCCAAAAAAACCTACCTTCTCTCCGGCATACCCACACTGGAGCTCCGTCGACACGTTTCCCCATCCTCGTATAGGTCTAACTGTAGAAAAAATGGGAAAAATACACACACACTAAAATAAATCCCGTTTACATTTTTCTTACTACTCTCACACTCTCCCACTGCTGCTTCTCCTCTGGCGGGGCTCAGAGCAGCAGGGGTCGGTCAGTAGAGAGGAAAAGTGTGCCACCGGGAACGGAGGATGAATATTTAACGACCGCTATTCTTCGGTGACCGGCCGGGGGCTTGAGTTCCAAACACTCCGGTGAGAACTGATGAGCACCGCGGGTGGGCTGTCTCGGTCTTACACACGGTGATACACACTCATGTACGTAGTGGTAAATAAACAAGGTAAGTAAAGTTAAAGAAAATTTAATTAAATGTTGTTTAAATGTAAACTTTATTGTGTTTTAGTCATATTTAACCAAATTTGTGTGTTTTACGATCTGCCCTCTTTGCCTAACGGTCGATATAGCCTAGCTTAATTCAGTAAGTTAACCGACCGCTAGCTGAGTTAACATTAACAAACTAACAGTATTTAGGTTATTAGGTAGTTAAAGTTGTTAAAGTTATTTAAGTTAGTCTCCGCTCCACTACTTGACTGGTTTTCGGAGGTTTATTGTAAATTGGGGCTCGGAATAGTCACTTCCTCTCATCCGGACTGAACACGATGCTAAAGAGTTTGATAAACGATATATGGCGCATTAACGGATGAAGAAGATGAGAGGCAAATGTACAGTTCACGTCTCCTCATGAGCAGTCCTCCTGTCGCCCGCCAGATGGACCCGCTTGACAACAAACAAACAGCAGAGAGCCACAAACTGCTGCATCTCCACTGGATTCACTCCATAACCCAGACGACCTTGCCGTCTCCCCCACATGACCGGCTGGCTGCCGGTATCAAAACAGGTTTTAGGCTTTGATATTGAACCAACTGTGGAGAGCCACGATGCAAGACCTCGCTTTTTTTTCCTTTTTGAGAAAAACAAGCCTTTGGCCATGTTTGAGCTATTTTTAGCGCTGGTTCTGAAACAGTGATTTACATAGACTTCAACCAATAGGCAGATTTACTATGTTTTAGGGTTAACACACTTTATACTGCTGACATTCTGCAGCTGGGAGCCAACATCCCGGTCCGTGCAGGCAGCTCTCCAACCTGCCAGCTTGTTTTTTAACCAAAACCAGGTCACTGCTTTTATTTTTTATTTTTGCCCACTGACAGCTACATAATCAATTACCAGGCTACTTAAACAGCTGCTTTAAAACATAACTACTGACATGCAATTAAATAATCCCAAACTCTCTCTTTTAGTCATAACGAATAATTAGTGTTTCCCCATCTTGGGGTCAAGCCTTGCCTTAGGGGATGTGAGAAGACAAACAGGGTA
>CAFUXE010000265.1:89550-108567 GCA_903364295.1 Serranus cabrilla
TTTTCCCTTGTAAATGACTATGTTTTTTTTACTCCTTCATTCTAAAAAACATTTAAATTAAAAATGGAAAATCTGGTCATGACAGGTAGATAATTGGTGTGGGTGTGGGTGGGGGGTTCATATCTTGATAGATTGTGTGTTGTCAATACACAGGTGTCATATATCAATATTTTTATTATATAAATTAATAATATTGCAAATATAAATTATTGTCTGTCTGCTTACCTGCAATAAAAGTGAGATGAACAGACACACAACTTTAGCTTACTAGATAAAACATATGTTGACAAAGTTTTGCCTCTGGGCTACAATATGCAGAAGAAAGAAAGTAATAAACTGTAATATACTTCACTAAATGTTATTGCAGTACATTTGCAAAATGTTAAATATGGCATTAATGTCTGAGTGTGACTTAAGTATTGTGATAATATTGTATCTTTGGCCCCCCTGGTGATTTCCACCCCTAGCATACGTATGCAGCTTGTGACAAGAGGCAGCAAGTAAACATGGCTTAATGTTAAGGAGTCAGAAGCCAGAAAGGTTGAGGACTGCTGGATTACATTAATAATTGCTAAGGGCATCACTCTCTTTCTCCCTGTGTTTCTGTTGGGATACAGGGTAGTAGCTGTTTTATGCTCTCTGGTAGCAAGCCTTACCTGAATTATTTGGCTTTTTTGATGCTGGTGTTGCGACCAGGAGTTGCTACTAGAAATTGTGTCCCCCTGACAACAGCTTGCTGAGGGCACTGAAACAGTAAATATCTATAATACTTGGCATGTGCCATGGCTCCTGTCCAGCTCTGGGCCCTGTGAATCATTCAAGGAAAGTAATGGCTTCATCCTGCGGGCACAAGCTGCTTTTTTCAAATAACTTACACAGCAAAGCGTTGTTTCAGGACAGTGGTGATGTTTCTGCAGGAATAATGTTGGAACAGGTGTCAAGCTGGACCTGTATAGACATGCATTGTTAGTTGAGAAAAGAAATATCACAGAAGAGAAATGTCATAGATAACTGGAACAAAGAGTAAAAATGGAAAAAGCCTAAACCTGCAAAAAAATACTGCTGAGGTGACAACAGGAAAGGTAGCCCCTGCTCACTGCTTCTGGGTATTTTATGGGTACAGTCGTGAGCTTTCCCTCTACTAGGCTCTGCTGGTTGCACAGCAGGCAACAGATCGGTGAGCGGATCACCAACATTATTTTCTCTCTTGAAGGAGTCAGCTGCGTCTGGAGCTGGAACAGCTGCTCCGAGACACTTGGTCTCTGCAGCAGGTCACAGGGTGACTGTAGAAAGCCCCACTGGGACAGAGAGCCCTGTGCATGCCTTTTTTCTGTTTGTTTAAGAGAGCAATAGAGAGAAAATACAAAAGATAGATAGATAGATAGATAGATAGATAGATAGATAGATAGATAGATAGATGGATAGATGGATAGATGGATAGATAGAGCAGCAGGGTACATCCATCCACATCCACTTAACAGAAGCTCCACCTGGATAGGCTGGATGGTGGAGGATAACCTGGCTGCTGGAGTAGCGGGAGCCCCGCTGTGTGTCCATCAGTTTCAAATAATCCCTGCTGCTGCTGAAGTGTCCTTGAGTCACATTTTGAACCCCATCCTGTTCAGGGACACACCTGACTGCTGTTGCATACCAAAGTACAGTGAGTTTGTTCCTGTCACCCAATATAAATGTTACTTTTGTGCCTCTGTCTTTCATCCACAGTCCAACAGAACTCCTCAGCAAATCATTACCCAACCTGCAGAGTCTTTGGCCACCACATCAACTCGCACTCTCCAACTTGGCTACAGTAAGGCTGTGTGTTCTCATGTTTGTTACAAGAAACGTTCATTTTGTGTTGTTATTGGTGCCCCCTGTGGACAAACATGGTAGTGCGTCCTCGAGTTAATCTGCCTCATGTGGTAATCTTTTTGACCTGGCTACTTTTGTACAGAACTTATAAACACATAATTATCACATACAATACATCTATGTATGGAACTTCAGTTATCTTAGACAAAATGGGCATGTAATGGTTGATTAAATCTGACAAAACTAATAAGATAAATGATCACAGCTTTTAGCTTATCAATACACAGAAATATTTAAATCGCATAAAATATTTAAATGTATGCTCAACACTTTGATTGAAAAAACAGTATTTCCTAATGTAAAATAATTAGGATTTGATCATGTGACAGTTGCTATGATTCACCTACCATATAACTAGAGATTGCAGCTGTAAGGGAAAAGAGGTCTGTCACAATACACTGTATACAGTGCATAATCACAATGGCCCTGGTTTGATTGTTTATCTTTGTTGCATGTCAAAGCCCCCGTCCTCCCTGTCACTGTGTTTTTCCAGTCTGTATCTACACAGTTCAACAGTCCAATAAGATAAAAAAGATATAGGTTTTGGCCTTTGTATGTGTAATTCACCAGTTTTTAAACATAACAAGATGTACAATGTATGGCCATGTCCACCACTAGCTGATACAAATAATATATATTTTTTAAATCTATGCAAACTTTATAGGGCTTTTATTTCACAGCAGTAGCTTATTAAAGTGCTGCAGGCTCCTGGGGAAAAATGAAATTATGAGTCATTTTGTCTTGACATTGAGCATCAGGCTCCTACAGTATATCTAGGGAGGGGAAGAGTATACTGAAAGTACAGTAAATGCTGTGGATGTTCTGTAGTTTTAACATTAATGGTATGTTTCTATGACATTTGGTTCATTTATTACAGTATACAGATACAAATGCAAGTGATGCGATGTGGCAATATTTGTATTCTCTACAGGTTTCAGAAACGGGCTTTCATTTATATAAAAAAACTGTGGTATGTCTTCACAATCAAAGCATTCATTAGATCGAATCAACCAGGATGTGAGAGTATTCTTTTAAATGGCTGTTAAACATAATACAGCTTAAGGAATTTAACATCTCTGTTCCTCCTGGGTGTTTTGAAAACACAACAGTCTGAGAATTTCGCTTAGTGCTGCTTTAGATCTACTCCACTCTCGAGTATATGAGAGCAAAGGGGCAACAGAGATGAAATTATCATGTTGTTTTCTTCACAGCAGGTGATTATTTGATCATCAGCAACCACTTGGTTCTGAGATCATGCTTTCATGTTGGGATGGTGCTGCGGAACAGAGATAACACCTGTCTTGGCACTCGGAAACACAGAAATGGAATTTATATGAAAGCTGATGCATCTCATAAGCCTATTAGATGAAGCCAAATTACAATTTAAGATCTTTTTAAATAGAGAAAAGTGGGCAGTCCATCCATGGTTGATATTTTCCTATTTAGACGCAAAGGCGAGACACGCGGCAGGGGGCACACCTGTGGCCTCACACTTGCCAGACGTGCTTTTTTGACTAATTGTGCTGCAATTTGAGACATTTATTCACATTATACATGACATGTGGAAGATGTACAGCGGCAATTTATCAAATTGCTTTCTCTCACTCTTTGCATACTGATGCTTTGAGAGCAGGCTAGTTCTACAAATTTATATTCAGAAGGGCTGACTTCAACAGACCTGCAGTAACCCCCACACTCTGCCACTCACACTGTGGAAACATTGAATCCAAGAAGTCCTGTATGGTCTACAAAGATATTGAATAATCTATTTTTTAAAATAGAATGCTTTAAATATACTTGGCATTTTAATAACCTTAGTGGGTGATGAATTTTAATGTGAAATTTAACATTTGGGTGAGTTTGGATTATTTTGTATTTAACCTTAACAGCCTGCAGTAAAACAAGAAGGATATAATACTATCCTCCAGTGCTCTTTATAAGCTCCCACTTCACTGTGTCGAAGCTGCAAATCCCACACGTAGCCCAAACAATTGTGGCTGGAAAAATACCTTTAACAAAAGTGAATCCTTCACCTGGTGTCATGCTTGTTATATTTACTTGAATAATTTATTAGCCAAAAGATATCCATAGGCATTCAGCTAAAGGTTAAATAAAGATTGAAAATCAGTCCCCCAGGAGACAGCGACTGGGCTGCCTGCTGTCACCACACCCTGGATCCAGTTCAGCAGTTAATGGGTAGATGGATGGATAAAAATCAGTATAACAGTAAATTCTTAGACTAAACTGGTCTATCTTACTGTTGATGTTGTTGGCATGGTTTCCATGCTCTCTGCCCCTACATTTTGGGAGCCTCAAAATTTAGGTTATCACTGTAACAGATCTGGATTGAGACCCAGAAGCAAGATCAGCAGGTAGGAGTAGTGGTACAAAAGCAAGCTTTGCTAGTCAGATAGGTCAGGAACAGGTAGGCAGCAGCAGAGGCAAAGAAGACCAGAGGGGATCAGGCAGGCAGCCAAAAGTCTAAAGAACTAGCTGGGTTCAAAGTCAATAAAACAGACTGGCAGGTAGATACAGGAAACAAGGCTGCAATAGACAAACTGAAACATGAGTAGAACTACTGGGCAGGTGTATATGTGGGGCTGATGGAGTAATAAGGTTCAGGTTAACTGACAGGTTGAGATCAGGTGAGGGGAAAAGGTGGGGGCACATTCTTAGACTAAACTTCATTACTCTCATAAATGTTCCCAATATACATAGATAGACTGATAGAATGATATAATGAGAAAATAATTAGAAAGAGATGCTTGGGTAATCTATAAATGGTGACATAACTTAGTTCGTCCAGCAGGGCTTGCTCCAATTTACAATCCGGTGATAAGCAGCACAGAAAGAAAGATAAAAAGCAGCTCTCAGGGATGTCAACTCTATAATGTCATTCAACACAAGGGAAAGACATTAAATCTGGCATCAACAAAAGTAATATTTGCATTTTGGGACATGAAACAGCAAACTTAAACTACTTAGCCAATTCAACCCATACATTATGACATGAATACTGGGAGTGTACCGATAATGTTACATATATATATAATATATTGGCAGATATATCGATATTGGAATATTCAGTACCATCTATTATCGTCGGCCTCTACTTGGAGCCTTGAAATTTAGGTTACACTGTAACAGATCTGGATTGAAACCCAGAGGCAAGACCAGCAGGTAGGAGTTGTGGTGCGAATGCAGGCTTTACAAGTCAAAATGCGGGATATATAGGTCAACAACAGGTAGGCAGTCAGCGGAGGCGAACAAGACCAGAAGGGACCAGGCAGAGAGCCAAATGTCCAAAAAACTAACTGTGGAATGAGTCACTTGCAGACAGGCAGGTAGATACAGAAAACAAGGCTGCGATGGACAACCTGGAAAATGACTAGAATTACTGGGCAGGTGTACTGTATGTAGTGCGGGGCTGATGGGGTAATGAGGTCGAGTATGCAGACAGGTGGAGGATCAGGTGATGGAAAATGTTGGAACACACTGAGGGTAACTGGTGGACAGGATGGAAGAGGAATGGCAGTGTCTGAAATAATAGCAGAGGATGGATGAAAATCATTACACTGTACATTCTTAGACTAGACCGCATTATGCTCGCTATTCTGGGCAGATTCTACAGACTTAAAATGTATGTATCAGTGTAGCCATTCTGGAGTGAGACCCAGAGGCAGAATCTGTAGTAGGAGTAGTAAAAGAAAAGAAGATTTTTGCAGGCAAAAGGCAGGATAGGTCGGAAACAGGTAGGCAGTCAGCGGAGGCAAAAAGAACCAAGGGACCAGGCAGTCTGCCAAAAGTCCAAAATGTAGCTGGGTCTCTAAAGTCTGAAGGTTCACACAAAATTGGGTTATGCTTGGTAGAAACAGAAGAAATCTCGCTTCCTGAATGTAATGCTTGTCCAAAGAGACAGTAGTATTATCGACTTATGAATTTGATGACAGCAGATGTTTTTTCGTAAATGGAAGATTTTTTAAGATGTCAAAGTAGCAGGAGAAGCACAGGTGTAAAAAGGAAATGAATGGGGCATCCTGGTGGCACACCCTGTAGATCACATACCAACGAGGCTCAGTCCTCACAAGTGGGCGGCCCAGGTTCAAATCTGACGCAGCACCCTTTCTGTCCTTTGAATGATGACTGAAATCCACTTAGCTGCTTGAGTCTCAGGGTCCTGGTATTATCAGTGTTGGCTCACCGTGCATTGTCATGGTTCACAGCATTAGAATTGATCTAAGTTATTGTCAAACAGGGTTCCCTGTGCTTTTTCCAACAGAATGCAGCTGAATCAGGTGCCTCTCCGCTGAAGGACAGAGAACTCTAAGGGAAAAAGAAAGAGGCTGGAGCACACGGATTGATTTGCAGCCTTTAATTGTGCACAGTTAAAGGCTGCAAATCAATCAGTGTGCTTCAGTCTTTTTCTGTTAATGTCATGAGTAACACCTGTATTTCTCCTTAGTCAAACTGTCGATAGTAGATAAGTAGATAAATTGCTAAATTGGTGACAATTACATAATATTAGTTTAAAGGTGTAATATGGAACTTTTCCACAACAACAAAAAATACTACACCTATATTGTAACATTATGCCAAATGTTTTCAATCCAGAGAAATATGTATTTTTTTTTATAAAGACAATGGTTGGTTCCATTTGGTTGCCTGTCAAGGGCATCATAAACCCTTTGCACGTGCATCATCAATGTGAATATCTGCCAGAAGCTGTGAAAGCTTTTTTTTAAATTTATCCAGTTTTAAGCCACATGTTTATGATACACTTTTATTACTTACATTTCACTGAAGAATTTTAGTCAGTGGATGTCTGGATCTTAAGTTATCAGATAAACAAGCTGAGCGAATCTAATCGACAGCTCAGCTTGCAGCCCCTCTGAAACTTCCTTTGTCTGCCGAACAGTGTTGGAGAAACACCGATTTTGTCATGTGAAACTGCTTATTCAGTGTTTTTACTGATTTTAATCAGCGGGTCCATTTGTTTTGGAGAGGAGACCTCTGTGGATAATTCGGCTCCAGATAAAAACTTCCTGTGTGGTGAATAGTGAAGAAATCCTAAATCCGAAATATAACAATTCCCATGATCCCATGCTACTTCATGATGACGTCAAACTCTGTTTTTAGTCCGCGTTACATATTGGACGTTTAAGTATCTTGCAGTAGCATCACTATTAAATCCATTGGTCAGTGGCCATTGTTCTTATATTGGTTTAAAATTGCCTTTTTCCTCAGATTTTTACAGACTGACTTCTCAGTTGACTGTTGTTTCATATTCATTAGTCATAAATATATTTCTATTTACAGCAACTAAACAGTAGTTGAAGGGGAGAACCATGGACCAGTGATGCACTCAGTACCCCCCGCATATCTCTCTCACATGGGTCTCTCTCAGCTCACTGCTGGCTTTCAGGTCCCAGTTGGCCACTCATGATGGTCAGTCCTCCTACGCCTCTGACTGTTGTTGCCAGAGGCAGAAATGTACAGGCAACAACAATCAGGATACAGACCAGAGGGAGCCACCGTATGCAATTCTTCAGCACATTTTACATATACCGCACTGAATTTGGCACATTATTGATTAGCATAAACATTTTGGAGAAGCTGTGTACACTTACACTACTGTCTCTGCCGGCCCCTCTGTGGGAAGAGTAAACTATTGGGTGCTGCCAGGAGCAGCTGGAGAAAGTCACAGATAAAGTCAAGACACAGCTGGAGTGAGTTCACCTCATTTAGGTGTGACACATTCACTTGTTCACGCACTCATAAACACGCATTTCTGCATATGTTGCTGTTGTGCATGTGAATCCAACCACACTAATGACTTAATTGCTGTGTATATTCTGTGTGTGCGTGTGTTGTGTATATCAGCATGTTTAACAGGACAGTTTACCAGCAGTGAGAGCAGGACTCCAGTGACAGGATGTGCCATTTTCACATTGAAAGCCTCTGTTAAGAGAGAAGTGCAAAAGGTTTTATAAATAACATTACAACTATCCCCGTTTGAACCTGGTACTTTCAAGCCTGGATTTTTTAAAAAGTGCTTTAAGGACACTTACTAAGATTGTTGAGCTATGTAACAGTGGCACACTCTGCACGTTGGAGGAATTAAAACAAAAGTATAAAATTCCCAATACCCGCTTTTAAAAGTCTACAAATATAGCACAGACACTTAATGAGGAGGTGGAGGCTCTGCTGGAATTAATCCCTATGTGCTACATAGTGCACTGCATTTACTGTTTGCCATATCATTTGAAATGTCTAATTGAATGTGTACATTTATAAATAATGTAGTGCCTTCAAATGTTCCACAATGTAAAATAATTGCGATACCAGAACCTTAAAGTAATACGGATACCAACTTTATTTCAAACCCTTTTTCTACTTCATTTGATACCCACCATGTGAATGGAAGCATTCAGCTGCGTGATGTGCCACAATTACTCCTCCCAATCCAAATGATTTTTACATGAATTTATTACATTTTGAACTACCATCATCTTGATGATTGGCTGCAAGCAAAACCAAACTTTTTTTTTCTAAATCTGGGCACAAAAAGTATCCAATGCAGGTATGGTGTGACTGTAGAAGTTCGCACTGGGGTTTTTTCATACTACCCCAATTCCAAAGAAGCCGGGATACTGTACAAAAGCAGAATGGATCAAATTCAGAATTCAGAGAGTACATTTACAAAAAAGTTCATCGGTTTGGTGCATTAAATATCTTTTCTTTGTACTGTATTCTATCGAATGTAGGTCGAACATGTTTTGAAAACATGGAATTCTGTTTTTATTTAGGTTTTTCACAGTGTTCCAACTTTTTTGGAATCAGGGTATTGACACCGATACCAAGCAGTCCGTGCAATGTAAACCATTTCTTTTACCAACATCACAATTGTGTGACTCTGCAGTTGTCAGTGGCACAAAATGTTGATGATAAGTAAATGTCTGGAATCTCAATTTACTGATCCAGATTAAGTAGGACTATTGAGTAACCATTGAGTAGTGAATGAGTGAACAAAGGAGTGATTTCGGCTCCAGTTTAGAACTACACACAAACTATAGCACACACATTTTTTCATATGAACAGAGTCAATAGTTTTCAGTCCTATCTCCTGAAATCACCACATTGTCATTATTGTCTGAGATATTGGAGCTATAATGACACTAACAATGTGACAGTCTATAACAGCCTGTTTGTGCTGTTCTCACGGGTGTGGTGTAATGAGGATAATATTGGCCAGTGGGCATCGAAGTACAAAGTGTCAGAGAAGATTACACAGCAGGTGGCAAACACGCTGCTTTCCATGAGAGACAAATAGTCCCTCTGCAACCATGTTTATATGGCCTTCACTGATCACATTGACTAGACCATATGTGCCAAGAAAATGCTACAGTGTCACCTTACGAAGGTGTGTCTGTGTGTGTGTATTTCTGTCAATGTGTAAGACAGCATGATGTAGCCACCCAACTCTCTCCCTCAGTGGTCCTTTAGGAGATGCAGCAGATGGACAATATCCTTGCAGAGCTGGAGTTTTCCATTCAGGAGAAAAATATCCCAAAAACCAGCCTGCATGAGATTACAAAATGACCAAACAGAGACTGGGGCTAAGACATACAATCACACAAACAGATGCACACAAACACATTCAGTATGAGTGCCATTGTGAGCAAATCAGTCATTTAATCGTTAAATAAGAAATTTATTGACAAATCAATAACTATTTTATCGGATAACGAGGAAGTAAACAGATAAAAGACTAACCAAATATGTAATTATTATTATTATTATTAATATTCATTCAAGAACTTTATGGTGACCTTTGAGTTAATGAGTAAAAACAAATGATAGACACTATAGAATCAATGGTCTGTATGTCATGAGGAACATTAACAAGATTTTACAAAGGATAGCAGACGGCAGACTAGATCGATGTAATCATCAGTGATTACATTGTGGCATTATAAAGTGCTTGTGTATAAAGTTTATTTTTTGTGTGTGTTACACTATTTTTTTTGTTGCAGTTATTCTGGTCTTAAGTTTTAGCATGAATATATTCACAGGCAGATGCGAAAATAGTTAACTTGAATACACACAAGCACAGAGTCACAACACAATCATTTTCTTTCTGCTACTGGGTTCATATGATCTTAAATTACTGTCATCAGCTCTTGCAAAATAATACCATTATCTTATAATCTTTAGGTGTGGCGTCAGCATATAATTTACGTTATACTCTTTATGTGGGACTGTACAGCATTATTATCCCTTGTCCCACGTCCCAGATATTGAGATGGTGCCCTACATTTTAAAGTATTTCACTGGGTCTAGCCGGTAGAAGGTGATTTGTAGGAGTTTTTTTGCATAATAATGTGCCATAATAATGATGCATTTGTACTAAAAACCAAAGATGAATGCCAGACAGATGAGGTAAAAGTATTTGTGCTAAGCTAGGCGAGCAGTTTCCCCCTGTTTCCAGTCTCTGGACTAAGCTACGCTAACAGTTGTTCTGTTTCCAGTCTTTTAGCTAAGCTATGCTAACAGTTCCCCCTTTTCCAGTCTTTGTGCTAAGCTATGCTAACAGTCAGTGTTGTGGCTATGGAGAGGGATATCTGGAATAATTTGCTTAGCCTGCTGCCACCGCGTCCAGGTCCCAGATAAGCGAATAGAAGTGGATGAATGGATAGATATGCTAACAGTTTCCCCAGCACTCCCAATCTTACACTTAGCAGACTGCAGTTGTTAGCCAGCACCAACCATTTTCCACACAAATACACTCTTTGTGCCAAATTTGGTTTGTTGGGTTCTTCCCAACCTAGTTACATGTCGATTTACAAAAGTTGCAATGGATTTAATCCTTAAACATGAATCAAACAAATGGAAAATATGTTGCAAGTTCTGGGCCATAAAAGAGAAAGGGTCAAATAAACAGACCTTACCTGAGGCCATGCTAACTTCATATAAACCTCGACAACAGTAATGAGGAAACTGACCATAAAGGGTAGCATATATATACATATTGGCTCTGACCATTTTTTAAACAAAGGGGGTTATACAAAAAAAACACTACCAACTAAACTACTAATAAAACAAAAACCCAAGACAACTGGTGCCATTATATATATTGTAGCAGTTTTACCAAAACAAAAGCACCAACAGTCACGTAGTCTAAAGAAGTCTTCAAAGTAGAAATCCCAATCTCCTCCCAACACCACCCCCACAAATGTGACAGGCACTTGGTACATTCCGACTGGCTACTTCCTGTATTTAAGGCCTCTGTTTTAGGGAGTGCATCTTTTGCTCAGGCCTGGTCAGACATCCCTCCAGCAACAACAAGAAACAGCAGCACCATCAACAATGATTACTCAAAAAAATAGAAATTAGAATGACTCTAGGCAAACAAATCTAAAAACAAACTAAAATGTGACTGTACAGAAGTTAACTAAATGCCTGCACTGCAGTTAGAAACCACTGCATTGCCAACAATAACAAACTGTGAGTATGATGTATGAAACTGAAGCTGTGTCATCATTTATTTGCTGATGTATTTGCATGAGGTCAAAAGGTCAACTTCAATGAGAGGAAATTAACTATTAGGTTGAAACTAAAAAGAAAATCAATGTGTGCAGAAGGTTACCATTATTTAAACCAGCCATGTGGCAGTAATTGACACCATCGTAGTGTAACATAAGCTATTTAAAAAAAAAAAAATTATGACAGCATTTCAGAATTAACTGACTGTATAATCCATTCCTCTGTCTTTGTCTTAAGTCAACCAGGTAGCCCAACTCATTTCTAAATTCTTTCTTCTTTACTTTTTCAACAATTGCTCCCTCTAAGACTTTCCAAATATAAAAGTTAAGTCCGTCTGAGTCTTTTCTTACCCACAGAGGAGCCAATAACTGATCATTGTGCTCTTTATTAACCCAATATGCTGATGCCAGCATCCAACAACAGCATTCCCCAACACCACCAGAACAAAGACTCACTCAGCAGTTGGCTGATGGCCAAGCTGGGAGTTTATGCTATTGTGTGATTATTGGATTCATCCCCATAATCGGGCATTATCCCCCTATAAAGCCTATCCCAATCTAATCTATGTTTAATCAACAGCACTAATTTTTTAAGCTACTCTGCTGATTGAAATCATTACATGTACTTTTCGAGTTGTTCTTGTTAATGGAAAACAAGTGAAATGAGTGTGCTTGTGGCTTTTAGAAGCTCAAGGGGGACCCAGAATTGCATCATTGGAGTGGCATAGTTCAACGCTAAATATTAGCAGGCTCACATGTTCAATCCTACCTCCATGGAGCTTTTCACTGGTGTTGATCCAGTCTGCTAACAAAAAGCATCACCAATAATTGGCCGACACTGAAAAACAAATACACCCCAGTTCCCAGTTTCTCATACAGCTAATATGTTTTGACAAACCTGTAAACTTTCCAGTATACAATAAATTGTATTAAGAAGTCATACTGTGAGATCTCATATGAAAATAAACAAAGCTTCATTCCCAGTCAGGTTTGTGTTATTTTCATCAAGATATTTAATGCATCCTCTGGCAATGCTGATAATAGAAAGGTCATAAAAAGTTACAGCCTCGATAAGCTTTTTCAAATTGTTCTGTGGACTGGGCCAATTAGTTTGATTTGGCTACAGCCTCCAACATTGAAACGCTCCATTGCACCAACTCCTTAGCCACAATGCCCAAAGTACACACTGAGCACCCCAAGAATTTAACACTCTGAATATACAAAAGGGATTTCCTGTAGCACTGTGAATTTCCAAACTGTCAAATTGGGTACCAGAGTGTGCCCTGGTGCTTTAAGTGCAAATTAACCAACACATTCTAAATGTGTGCCTCCCCAGATCAACTGGATGACATCATTACTGCATATTTTTGTATGTTGCAGGTTGCTGCTCGAGGTGGGTCATACTGAGAAGTCTGTGTAGTCTCTGCTTCTCTGTGTGCAATCCAAATGCCATGCTGCAACAGCAGTTGAAAATCTGTGAGCTCCATCTGACTGTTGTGATCGTCAACTTGTGCATGCTTGGATGTCAGAGTAAAGACTTCATGAAACCTGCAGATCAGTTCTTGTGTCAATGGAAGAGTTGACTAGTTGATTTGAAAACTATGCGTATTTGCCTTCCCTGAGAGTTACATGAGAATAAAGGTATAATTTATATCACTCTACAGTAAATAGATATAAATCCACTGCCAGAAGCCAATTATGTTAGTAAGCATACAGGAAAATAGCTAGCATGTTTCTGTCTTAACCATAAACTAGTGTAGTCACCGTTACATCACTTGTCTGTTTATGGAGGTTTTGAAGCCTTGAGATTGACGTTTTGGCCTCCTCCATCTTGGTACATGGTCAGAATGGAAAGGGAGCTGAAATAATGCAATGATATCAGCTGAGGCTAGCGTAACCTAGCTAGCTTGTTTAGGAAGAGGCATCCTATATTAAAAACGAGCAGTCGACTCCTTGGAGTGGCTTTTTTTTTTAAGGTTACCAAAATGTTACAGTTAACTTTGAACAAGGTTCTTATAGGGAAATGCACAATGCACCATGCTAATCACAAAGTATGCTGACCCCAAAGCGTACCCTGCTTTATCTTATTTCACTCTAAATGGAACATCATTTACAAAATGCTGTATTGAAGTTTACTTAAAACTAGTGTTTGAGACCATAAACCCATTAGGAAAATGTTTACTGAGGTAATAAATCAAGTGAGAATAGAATAATTTTCTCGTAGACTTCTGTTTCCAACCAGTGGAGAAGCCCCCTGCTGACCTTATGAAATATTGCTCCTGTTTCCAGGCTTTGTGCTAAGCTAACAGGCTGCTGGCCGTAGCTCTAAATATAATTCCCACAATTTTGAAGGATTTCTTAAAATTAGTTGCTTCTTTGTGTCTTCTTGCATATTTTTGTCATTAATTTAATGATAATTAACTCAGGCTGAACCCTTTATGTGAATGGACATTTTGCAGGCATTAATTTGGAAAGTCCAGTTCACCAAGTTCAGCTCTTATAATATATATTCTATTTGGCCCTAAATTTATTCAAAATATGAATTATTCAAATCCCTAAACTTTCCCATGCTGATTAACTACACTTACTTTATTTAAAAAATCTAAATGTTGGACCTTTTTATTAAAGAGATTTTAATATTTTATATTTAGTTCACCTATTTCAGGCAAAAACTGTTTTTTTGTTCAAATGAGGACAGATTATATTCATGAAGAGAGGGCTCACTAAAGCTTCAAAACTTTTTAAAACCTTTCTTGCAATTAATTATTTAATTATTGACTGACCTTTTCATGCTAAGGATAATTGCTGGTGTGGCCAAGTGAAAAAGACACAGCAGTGCATCACTCCCAACTAATTGATTTGGCGGCTGCACTCATGAACTTTTCACTGTGATCATCACTGTGACAGGAAATAATCACCTATCAATTTTTGAGATGAGTGGTTTTCAAAGGTGGCTATAAATTTCAATGGGGGTGATGATCTCGCTAAGGTAGACCCTCGAGAGTCAGCCGAAAGCTCGCTTGAGATGCAGGCACTACATTCAGCACTGCCCCTGTCTGGCTGAAGGAAGCAGTGCCGTCTGTAGGAGAGCTCATTCCAGGTCACCCACTCTCTGTGGGCGAGTGAGCGAGGGAGGGTGTAGAGTGCAAGAGAAGAGAGGGAGGGAGACAAAGTAAAAAGACAGACTAGAGAGAGAGAATATCTATAACTCAGTAAATGCCAGCTATCACACCGTTTTGTTCCAGATAGAGAGCCTTGAATAAATTTCTGTTTATTTTGTTGCCATTTATTGACAGAGTGATTCATTTCCTGAGTCTATATAAAGCCATGTACTGTAGCTACAATGCAATGTCTTTGCCGTGGCAGTGCCTCAGTCAGAGGGAAAAATTGAGGAGTCAAGATCATTGTATAAAAGACAGAAATGTATCTTGTAGGCTCGTCATACAGTCATCAGAACAAACGCAGCCCACCTACTTTCTTTACCAACCAGCTTACTTCCAGTTGCGTAGAAACATTACAGTGAATCATTTCTATTGTGTTTGCCTGTCAATCAAACTCCTGATTGTCAGATGAGCCCTAGCGTATGCTGCTATGAAGTTGCCAGTGCATTTTTTTTTAAAACAGTGAGCAAATCTGTGTTGCCACCGGAACTACAGTGAGGTAGTTTCTTAAAAACACACAAACTGATAGTAAAAAATACAACCCAAAGTGGGTCTTGTTGTCATGGAAACAATGTGCTTCTTGCTAAAATGATTTTTAAGCAAAGTTGACAGGTACAAGCTTTTATGGACCGGGTTTCAGTTAGCTATGCAGCTAATTAGCTGTGTGTGCCTTAAAAGATTTCCACAGTAGTTGCATCAGCAGTCTGTGAATGAGCGGCTGGCATCCTGTAGCAGTTAGCGTGGCCAGTTGTTTATGAATGGGGACTTGTGTAGTCCAGCTCAGTTCCACAGAACATAAGCCATATGTATCTGGGTTGCGCCTCTGCCAAAACAAAAGTGGTGACACTCTGAAAAAGTCAGTTACCATGGATACAAAAATTGCCCACATCATTTTTGTCAGAGGCCTTGTGTAATCGTTTTCTCTTCGCTGTAATTTATTTATCTATTTATATATATATGTATATATATTTATTTATTTATTAGTTTGTTTGTGAGTCTGCCTGCTGGTTTCATAGTTGGAGCTGCTTTAATTGGACTCCTTTCCTTTTCCTCTGATTCATTCCAGGAATATTGGAGTACTGGGCTTTGACTATTAGCCAAACAACATTAGTGGAATGAGCTTTTGTCTTCAATAATTATACAGGGTAATAACAAAATAGTTAGAACATTGTTGACGCACTACGCAGTGATAATGGGTCTCCCCTGTTTTTCAAATATTTTTTTTATCACACACTGGTATGAGCTATTAGCAACAGCCTTGTGAAATTTAATCAGACAGCAGAAATGAAGAGGTACAGGCAGCTAGCTCATTGGGGTATTTGGCTGCTCGGAGCCAGATTTGAACCTGAGCTGAGTGTCTGCATGCGTCAGTGTGTCCGGCGTCGTCTCTGCATCAGGACATGCCTGGGTAACTTCTGTTCAATGTGCTGTTGGCCCATGAAAGATGCATGACGACTGAGCCCAGCGGTTATAAATCAGTTATAATAAGAGGGACGCATTTTCAGAGAATTCCAACACTGTGGACCTACAACAGAGCTGACTCACTATACTGGCCAAGCTTTGTGCTGGTGTGCACCAGATGAATGCATACTAAATGAGGGAGAAAGAGATCCTCAAGTCTATGCTCCAGCAGACTCCTGAAAAAAGGTCATGTCCCAGAAATGACTATCGGGAGGTCCACAGGCATTCATACCCTTGAATGAGATTATATTTAAAGAAAAGGATGGCTTTTAAAGGCTTATTTGTGGTGGCCCTGGAAGAATGTATGATTTTATTTCCTTGGAAACAGCTTAATGTTTAAATATAGAATAAGGCAAGCTTAGCCGTACTCTACTGGGGCTAATTGTTGGGTTAACAGACTAAAAATGAAAGCCAATGTTAATGGCAGCCGTTTCCAAAGGGGGTGTCCTGGGTCCAGCCTGTCCCAACAGGATGCCTCTAATGGGTAAATAGCAGGAGGAGATGGTGGTGGGTGGGATGGTATATAAAGAAAGGCAGAGCTATTATATTTGGAACCCCAGGAATTTTTCCTCAAAAGAAAAGTAGACCACCATCCACCCCTGGTGTGGTCTGTCTCCCTCTCTTTTATGTCCATGTTATGCAATCGTCTGTTTCTTTTATTCCAAGCCTTGGAGGCTCGAGCTCTGACGGAGGAGGATAGAGGACCTCAACAGGTGGAGATTTTTATTCTAGGGATAGAAGAGGAGGAGGAGGAGGTGGAGGAGGAGGAAGAGGAGGGATGTGAAGTGTTCCTTAATAATAAGCCCTCTGGTCTGCTTGCTGTGCTGATTTTTTTTTCACTGCCTCAAAGTGTAACTGGGCTTATGACAGCCAGTCCTAGTAGATTCCCGGCCTGCTAACATGACCCCATGCAGTATCTACACCATCTGTCTGCGATGGGACTCCAAAGGGAGCACACAGAGGGAGAGGCGCAGAGAGCCATGGAGGGAGAGTAGGGGGTGGGGGATTTTGTCAGCGCTCCCCGAGGACCCCCTGTGCTGCAGTTTTGATCTGCTAATTATGTTTAATTGAGGCTGTGTAATTCACTCGCGTTGGCTCTATTTTCCCTTATCTCACCCGTATAGTCTTTAACAAACTCCGGCGCTGACGAGGGAACATGACACATCATCAGCAATAAGCGTTTCGGGTGCAGTAATGTTGAAGGAATCGGTATTTTAATTTGGGGGGAAGGAGGCACCACTAGATTGGGTTACAACAGTTCGGCGGATATTGAAATGTTTTATCTGTGCGCAGTGGATGCTCTGAGGAGCGGAGGCGCGACGCGGTGACTTGTTTGACGCCGAGACAATCGTCACAGCACACACACACATACACACACTGAAAAAGATAGAGAGATGCTTGCACAAACGCGCGCACGCGGTTTCCTTTTGGCGAGGTGGCACCAGGTATTGCCATAAACGACGAATGGTGATGTGCGCCATACCTCTCTCGCGTCTTCTTGTTTTGGAGGAAAAGCGACGCGCAGAGAGGCAGAAAATCCAGAGAGAGGCAGACAGGGAAGGGACATATCAGTTTTAACGAACTGTGAAGTTGGAGTCGCTTTTTTGGGAGGCTAGACATGGCGAAATGTCCCTAGCGCGCGCCCTCTTAACTCACACCACATATCTTTTTGATATTTTATAATGGGGAGATGAAGTCACCCAAGTCACCCCCCCTAGCACCACCACCACCACCACCACCACCCTCTCCCCTTCACCACGCCATCATTCTCTCATTCAGGCCCATATGTTTAATTAACTAGGCTGATGTGTAAGTACCTTCAGCCAGCGAAGCGTGGGCGGGCGGGCTGCGGGGTAAAGAGACTGCCGGAGAATATTTCCTTATTCCTCTCCGCCCGGGCGCTCTGTCGGCTGCCGGAGCACCACCTCTGTCGTGCGGCGTAGAAAGCTACAAAAATAACTCGACCCGTTTAAACTTGTTCCCAATTGTTTGGGGTGTTTTTATTTTAGTGCTCGCTCGGAGAGCGCGTGAAGGAGAGGGTGAGTGAGGAAAGAGAGAGGGGAGAGTGTGTGGATATATATATGTGTGTGTGCGCGTTTTGATGTTATTTGTGACGGAATCCCCCCTTCAGTCTCCAAGAATCCGCGAGCGGCGCGAGGAGGAGGAGGAGGACAGGAGAGGAGGAGGAGGAGGAGGCGCGCGGACCTGTCCACGAGCCCTCACTGCGGAACGCGCGGGGCTGCCGCTGGAGATCCCAAACCAACGGTTATTTTGGATCCTAGAGTCTAACTGATCTCCGCACCTCATCGGCTTTTTTTCTCCCCTCTTTCCCCAGTCCGTCTCCGCCGCTGAATGGACGCTGTTTGACAGCTTTAACCGAGAGGAATACTACCTATCTACCGGGGGGTGAGGTGCTGGTGGAGGGGGAGGTCTTCAAGAGGCAGACAGGTGGATTTATCCGTGTGGTGGTGTGTGTTTTTGGGGGGACTGGATGGAGGAGAAATTGATGGATTAATTTGACGGAGGAGAGTCGTATGTGATTCCCACTCCTGCCGAGGGCACCCGAATGGAGTAACAGGCTGCAATGTCATCTCCACCTGGCCGCCTGGAGAGATGTGTCACGGGAATGGGGTGAGTTGGCTTAATTAGTATGTTTTTTGGCTTGGCTTCTAACTAACTCTCTCCTCTCGGGGGGTGACGCGGATATTGAGCAATTGTCGGGGTTCAGTGGTTTAATATCTGCCGCACACTCACTCTCCTCTCAAAGTGGAGCAGAGGCGGGGTGGTGGGGTGGCTGGTTTGTGTTCCTCTCTTCGCTCCTTCGTTCGTCCGAGTCTCCGACACACAACCTGCTGCATGCCCTACATAGACGAGCCCGGCACCGTAGAGAGGAGCGTGAGGGGAATATTCGCTAAGGAGCCACAGGCTGTTTTTAACGCTCTCTCTCTCCCCCCTCTCTCTCCATCTCTCTCCCTCTCTGACAC
>CAFUXE010000265.1:108731-143126 GCA_903364295.1 Serranus cabrilla
CCTCCGACATGCACACATACACAAGATAACACACGCGCGTGCACGTGTACACGCGCACTAACGCACACACAAACACAAACGCAGGCACTTGGACTGAGCTGGTATTTGATCTAATTCAGACAGTTAAAATGCTTATGAGTCACGAGGATATAATGACATTGGGTAATAATGTTTATGGCTCTATAAGCACCAGCCTGTAGGCGCGTGTCCTTTTTATAGAACAGAGTCAAATTCAACAAGTCTGCGCTTTTCAGGGGTGCAATGCAATAAGCCCGAGCAATTTTTATTTTCTCTCTTTTCCAGATCAAGTTTGAACACTTTTCCTCTGGTTTCACTGACGCTGTGAGAAGGAACCAAAATGCCAGTAAACGGACAGGTCATGGTGGCTGCCTGCACGGGCCCTCAGACCACGGCAGTAAAACTCAACATTCATCGCACGGACTCCGAAGAAGAAGGCGCAAAACCTCCGCGACCGCAAACCTGCAGCAGCCACGCGTTGTGACACCGAAGGTAAGCACCGCGGCCGGTAACGGCGATCAGGGGAGAAACACAAGCCGTCAGAGCGGCTCAGCCGGGGCGCTGTGCGACGCTAAGCGGCGCTGTTGCATCACATTATCCCCGGCTACTGATGAGAGGCCGTGTAATGAATTCATATCTCAAATTACAGTTTTCAGGCTTTGAATGCAGTCACGTTGTAGAAACACATTTTCTTCCGTTTTCCTCCCGCTTCCCGTGCCAAGTCTGACACACGAAGTGTCTTTTCCTCCTCTCAGGGACATGGAAGCCATCACACACACTCACACACACAGATGTTCCATGGGGGGTAACTATAAGACTCTGACATATCTGAGTATAGGAGTCTGACATGACAGAGTATAAAGCCCCAATTCCCATAATTCATCACACTAATCATTCCTAGTGGCAAAGGAACGACCCTCATTTTTAATGTGAAATATTGTGTGCATGTGTAAATTTATCATGATCATTTAGGGCAAATTATCATTCATGCCATACCAGACTCATTGTGCTGTAGAGAACTGAGGAGAGAGACTGTGGATGTGCTCAGCAGTAGCCTATTTTCTTGAATAGTGGGATGACACAAAAGGAGATCAACTCTGTAGGGCATAAACGCAATAGAGTGGGAGCAGTGAATGTCGAGAGCTGTTGCTGTCTTCATTAATATAAATATCTTGTGCAAAGCTGCAATGAATTCTGGGTGTGATGTCATAGCACCTTTAAAACCTTAACAGTATTTTATAGTAGGCCTACTTTTCTATTCACTTTCTTTCTGTTGTCATCACTCCAGAGAGTGTTTCCTGCTCAGTTGGGCATTGTTTTTTCATCTCTCTCAGTCTGCTATTAACCAACTACTGAAACAAAGCCATACAAGAAAAGGATCAAAATGAAGAATTGTCAGTGATGCGATGCATACCATATTCTGAGTCCCAGTTTGGATCCAGCATGACATAGTGTTGAAATTATGTCGAGATGCATCTCACTGAGCTGTTCACTGAACCATCCCTATTGTTGGCAAAGCAGGTGCTGTAGTTCATTGTCTCGAAGCCGGTTGTCAGTGCAGTCAGAAGTGAGGCTGTGTTCTGTTTCTCTGCAGTTAAAGCTGTTTAATCCCTCACATTAAATGTGCTGTTCTCAACATGTTATTGTGCCGCCTTTAACAAGACGGCCCTCTTGAGATTATTTTGATGGCACCTAAGTGGAACTGGTGATATTCACACAGACGTTAAGTCCTTGTATCTACGCTGGTAACAAAGATCCAAAAGTTGTTGCAGGATACAGTGTTCTTGTAAAACCCTTTTTTTAGGGGCATATTCAGGGAGATATTCAGAGAGGTTTATTGCAGATAAAAGGCAGCAAAAGGTGAGCCATCAGACTGCTCTGTGTCATCCTTTTCTCAGTGTTTTGGTTTTTAATTGTGTGCAAGACATTTTTAGAGCTACAGCCCAAAATTAGCCTAAAATCTACATATGCCTGCAAGTGGGGAAAGGTTCAGAGAGCAGTTATGCAGAAATCTTCTTTTTTTCATGAAAGATACATGGAGTTTTCACCTCTGTTGAACTGCTAGTTGCTAAAGTGGTCAAAAAGTATTACAATGATTGTGCATTTACTGTAACAAAGTTTCAAAGTATAGCTTGTTAACAGCATAGCTTTGCCTTAAAATTGGCTTTTTGATCCTAACACACAATTACTGACCCATAAAAATATTGCTCTGGCATCTTTCAGGGTATTTTATGGTACAAGATATGTTGTTTTTCACGGCTCAGCTGAAGGTGTTTACGTCACAAATACTAGAATAAAAACAACTGCGAATCCTCCTATCCACTCCCTTTTTTCTCCCTTCTCCAAAAACATATAGAGGATTTTTTTGTGGGAGTACACACACAAGATTGCAACCTAGAGCTTATGAAGAATAATTATAAAGAAGCTTAAAAAATAGAAAAACCAAAGAAGTTGTGGGTGGAATATGCACCTCCCTGCCCTGCATTGTAGCTGTATTTGTCCTGAAGGAGGTATTGACATATCCTGAGATAAGAGCTACAGCAAATAATCCCCTTATCTGCACAGTATTTTTGGTTGGAGCTCACTATCCACTGAAGTTGACAAACTGCATTTTTGAAAATAAGGTTTCTGGAGATGTGGTTGTGGCTAGAACATTAACAGCTAAACCGTGTGCAGCCAACCAGCCTCTGGCATGGCCCTTAGCTTCAGCTGTCATCTGCTGAGTGAGTGCTTTCTTTAAAGTCAATTAAACTGCTACTATGCCTGCACTGGGTTGCACCATCTTGTCCTGACCACATCCACCACCAAGACGTGGTTACATTTGACTTTTAGTGTCAACAGATTGAACACATTTTCTTGTCCACTGTCAGTAGAAGTCTTTGTACATACAATCACAGGTCAAATGGTGCTCACATGGGGCTTGGGAAGATGAAAATGAGCGTTTTCATTGCCCTGTTCCTAGCAATTACCAGTGAAAAGGACTGAGTGACATATGATAATGAGTCATTTGACCCCCGCTGATCTTCTGTATATTGATGTGTGATAGTGCAGTCTCAGACACAAAGTTAATAACCCAAAAGCCTCTTAAGAACGTGCTCTGTTTAATCATTTAATCAAAACACAGTCGGTGGTCTCATTTAATGAGTTAGTGAGCCATAGTGATATTAAGTAGGGTTTGACTAATACAGGTTTTAGAACTGATATTTTTAGAATGAAGTAGGGCAGTCGTCGTTGTCGTAATGATGCTCTGCTTTAAATTTGACAATTTCATGCTTTAAAACACAAGTATTGAGTGTTTTACAGCATTTAAAAATAGAAAATTCAATAGCTGCTCTGTAATCACCAGCTAGTCTTGCCTAGCCAGATGCATCTCCACATCGCTGTGTCCGTGCTGGAGAAAGGTCTTGCTGCAGCCATCATCGTCCTGCTGTTCTGCTGCAGGGGAAAAAGCCTCTGGCTTGTTTATATTTGTTTTTTGAACCAATCACAATCGTCTTGGGCGGCGCTTAGCCCAGTATGCAGCAATGGTGCTCCTGCAAAATAGATAACAAAGATAGAGGAAGGGCATGACAGGCTTAAACCCACAGTGGATGTCTGGTGAGTCCCACTAACCATCAGTGAACCCCCCACCTTCTCAGTGAGAAGATAATGGTATCATATTAAATGAGAATATAAGGACTCCATTGACACCAGCCATGTCATGGTATCTTGATGGGCAGGGGAAATAACGCTCCAAAGTTAGGCTAATTATTAGCGAGGGAAAAACTGACATTTGCAATGTGGTCCTTTGACCTCTGAGGGCAAGATATCCAGATTTAAACGGCTCTCCCCTTTACAGACGTGCCCCCTTCATGGCAAAACCCACACAGTTTTGCATGTAATACAAATGTATATTTTGATATTTCTGCATACGGGGGTCCCTAAACAGCTTTTTGGATTGCATGAACTGAATATAACTGGAATGCTCTTATTGATTCAGTGAGCTCAGTTTTATTCATGTGTGATGATGGTAGCCATTTCATTGTGGTGAGATTTTAAAAACTAGAAGTCACTTTATAAAATGTCCTGTTGTGGCCTCTAGGATAATCACGGCCTCATGAAACCTTACAACCGCAAACTAGACACCTAGAGCATTCAGAAGATGCATGGATTTCCTTGGTATATTGACAATAAGGGGGATTCTCAGCAGTTTCTAGGACAGAAGTGGTCGCCATCCAATTGCCAGAAAAATGCAATTCTTGCAGAACTCGCCAAAGAGTTTTTTAAACCTAATCACAACATGGATTTCTGTATTCTAACTAAGATTTATTGAGTGGCAGTTGCAGCCTCAGTCCGGCAGCTCGCACACTAACACTCCCGTGTTAGGTTAGCAGCCTGACACTCAAGGGGCTTATGACTAAATGTTTAAAGGTAGCATACACCTGTATCAGTGTATCTTTAATGGTTTTTTAAGTGTTTCCTTCAGTTAAAGATTCCAGATAAGTCTTATCCAGCCCAACTTTACTGATAAGATTTAAGTAATCGCATTGGAATAGACCTGAAAATTGGGTTTTTTTCAAACCTGAAAAATAACTGTCATTGCTCAGGCTAGGCTCAGGATTTTAGAAATCAAATTCTACTTTTAATCAATCTCCAAACTTGTATCTGTGTTTTTCGTGACTCGAGGGCAGAAAGTTTTGATGCTGAGAATCAGGATAATCTTGATCCTACTTGAGAGGTGGTTTCAGGGTGGATTTAGAGGCATGACGAGCATAATAGAGCTGTAACCTAGAAATTGCCACTTATATGTCTTGAGTATGAATCAAAAGCAGCATCTCATGTTTCTATTTTAATCAGACAATCTAATGGTGGCGTATCCAAATGCTTCTGTTGCAGAAGGACGGACCAGCTGGAAGGTCGATGAAAATGGTGTTTGTGAACCTTTATTCTTTATAAGAGTGTTTGAATTAATGTAGTTATAAGGCTATTCTCTTACCCTATATGATGTTTCTTTCAATGTGACACTTTGCAGAAAAGCAGTTTTGTTTTATACCATTTTCAGTTCCTCCACACAGACCATATCTGGCTTAGCAGAATGCTATTATTGATGAAATTATTTGTTTAACAGATGGGGAGATAAAGGTTAAAGGGATGCCAAGTAACTTATGGCTTCTATTGATCTGTATTGGCAGTTAATCACACCTCCAACAAAGCCTATAGGTCTCTGACTCAGCTTACAGTGACTCATGGATGAATGGATCAGCCATATTTCCAGAGTAAAAGTGAAAGCAAATCCATGCGGGGAAAGATCCAACAGAAATATCTGTGAAAAGGTAAAATAATGTTGTAACATTTCTGCTTAGTCATTTCCTCTATTGGCTTGAGAAACAAATTTGTCTTAAGGCTTGCTCATAGTCCACCACCTTACAGCGATGTAATACACTGTAAAGGTCTCTATACTGATGGCAACTACAATTGAAGGGCTAAGGTCAGGGATCATGGCAAAGAGAGTGCTGCTTACTATAGACGTACATACGGGGCATTTTAAGTTGCTGTACAAATGACACATGGCCTCTTTTTTCACACATCCAGCAGACATGGAGCAACGAGGGATGCATGATATACTTTATATTGTTTCTGCATTATTCCAATAAGGACATTTTTTAAGCATGACTGTCTCCTATATGCTCTTTGTCATTGTGATTAATCTATAGAATATTAGTAGTAGTGTTTAATACACTGACCTTTCTGATTTGTCAGATTATGATAAAGCATGTAATTAGAAATATTTGGTAAAATACTTCAATTTTTTTCATGAACTTTACAAGAAACTGAACATTTAAAGAGCCAGAACTGCTCTATCTTTAGTAGTGTATAAACTACCATAAGAACCCCACATAAAATAGTTATGTATGTTAAAAAAAAGTGAAATCTTTGGTCATGTTATCAGTATTGGCCATTAGAGGTTCATAATTATAATTATCATCCCTCAGAACAACATTAGCTTTAGTCAGAAATATGACTCTGCATACCTGATGAATGCAAGTTTTTCTCCAGCTGTGTTCTGGTTTTCACCAACTCCTGAGTGAAATATCTGGCTCTTTAGCTGCTAATTGCTCTGCTGTGTTTATTAGCTAGTCTTGCACTGCCGTGTGGTGCCTGGCAGGTAGCACAGATTTGTTTTTTTTATCAGAGAGTTCTCACTTAAAACAGCTGCCTATTGGCTGGAAATGAGGTTGATGAAAGTGGTTAAACTGAACCAAAACAGTAAATCTGAAGGCCAGAAAACCAAAACAATGACAGGCGCTGAAACACTCCACAGAGCTGAGAGGAGCTGCAGCGTCGGGTGATAATCCTCTGTGCTTTCACCACTACAAGAAACACTTAACATTACATTCTGTATAGTAGTGATTTAATCTATTATTAATATGAAAATCTTAATTAATGCTGCTTTAAATTCTAAGTAAATAACCTCACTATTGATAATCAGTGGTCAGCGTTAAAAAAAGAGATGTGCACAGATGTGCTCTCCTTTGATGTCAGTTTTCATCTTTCAGTGGGAAGCTTAAGGCTTTCAAGATGGTGGATGTTTCATTTTGGATTGTAACCCCCCACTGTGTCTATTTGAATAGTGTGCTTTTGAATTAGCTTGATTAGTATTAAACACAACATGTGGCTTTGAGAGCGAGAACATTTCCAGCTTCCTAGGAGGCTTAGTTGTTACCTTAAATGATGGCTTTTACACTTTGTCTGTCTGAGGGTTTTTCCGTGTTCAAAAAGAAGCTTAGGAGGTGGCTAAGTGCGGACAGTCTGGCCCTGTCATTTTGGCCAACTTAACACCCAAAACCCATATTCCAATTTTCTGCTTTTACAGACACCAGATTTTGGCTCAGACTGATATAACACTGTCCTAGTTAAGACATTCTTTAGCATTTTAAATCCAATTTGATTCAGTTTTGCACGGCTACGAGGAACAGATAAATGTATCAGTACTATTTCACCACTTTATTTGTCTCCAACAGGGATCATTGTGAGTGGTCTCCCTGATTCCAGGAAAGATGGTTTCCACTCAATTTCATGTTTTACATACAGTATGTTAAGGCACAATTAGCCCAGCGTGTTACCGAGATGATTAATACATTTTTTACAATGAATCAGATTATTATACCAGAGGAGATAACACATGTAGGACAGGGCTTTCTTTAAACAATGGTACTATGGAGCGGCACAATAATATACTAATGTAGCACCATCGTTCTGTTTCCAAAAGAGGGTGTAAAAAGAATAGTGATTGTAATTCTCTTGATAAGCCAGCAGCTACATTACGAAAAAGAGAGTCTGGCAATGTGTGCTCAGCACTAACTGTGCCAATGATGTTAAGTCCATAAGGAATTTCATCATTCAGCTACAGAACAAGTAAAATGGCTTTATTATCTTCCTCATTTTTTTTATTTTGTGTGTGGAAAATGGATATTCCTCAAAAACACATTGAATTGAATTATATTTAAAAATGTAAGTGTATAAGCAGTGACTCAAACAACAGAAGTTTTCTTTTAACACCAATGTGTTTTATGAGAAAAGTTTGTAAATTAATTCAAGAGTTACAGGCCCCAAACACACAAGTTTAGGTGAAATGAAACCCTTACTCCTTACAGTTTTTTAAAGAAGCATTGAGCTTAGTTTGACACCATAAAACTGCAGTCAAAAGTTGTTAGCTGTTATTTACTGCACAGGACACACATTAAACTACTGCACCAGCCGAAAAGTTTGGCTTAACACCTCCTGGTCTTTTCTCTGAACCCTAAAAATACAGATCAGCCTTGCCAAAATATGCCATTTAGGCTAGCAGCTTATTATTAGCACCCATATTTACATTTATTGGTGGGTGGCGACCCCCTAGTGGCAGCAGTAATGCACGACTGCTGCAAAGGAGGAAGTCAGGTGACATAGTGGGTGGACTTCAGAGGCCTGTGTTTGTGTGAAAGTCAACAATTATTTATCTCAACTTTCAGTTGCACTAATGGGATGCAGTTTAGTTAAGTCACATCACATACTTCCACCCAAACCACGTTTCATAATGTTAACCACATAATAAAAACACGTTGCGCACGTTTCGCAACATTAAAACGGTCATCTATTTGTTTCCAAAAGTCACTGGCAAACAACCTATTCTGTCGTTTAGATGTGAGGATGTATTGGAAAAACTCAACATGGTGGCCCTTTCATTCCCATGAAAGTTGCTGATCGGCTGCGTGGACCACCTCTGCAGGCGTCCTCATGACTCCGATTGAGAATACGCACAATACAGACTTCCTTTGGCACAGCCGGCTGACTTCCTGTTGACTCCCTGCACACGTGAACGGCATGAAATCATTTAACTATCTGGCTTTTCTATATTTGATTAGATTCTGATAATACATGAGTCATTTTAGCCCTGTTGTATTTTCACTTTTTTACTGCTGCACCTTTACATATTGAAATGGGAGAAATGCTTTTAAGGCTGGTGTGCATCCTGTTAAGTATCATGTCGTCTCAATTTACTGATCATGCAAATTAGAATTATTATTCATATTATGTAGGTGGAGCAGGCAGACTTGTCAACCAACATGCCTCCACATGTGCTCTGGCTGATCTGCACTCTAACTTATACACTCTATATGGATTTAAGATACAGATTTGCGGCTGATCTGTTGTAATCCCCTTAAACTTCTACAGCTAATTAGCTGTTTAGCCGGTTACATACCTATCCTACCTCACAATGTCCAGTCAATATTTTTTTTGCTGGCCTCTTCATCGAGCCAAGGTGTTAAGACCATACATGGGTTTATGTTGTCGACGCTGCAGCTAGCAGGCTCAGGTTTGCTGCCATACATCCGTGGCTCCTTTATGTCGATATCTGTCGCTCGCAATCACTGTCATGCCACTGAAAGGAGAGTGATGTTATTGGTTAATGTAAATGTGGGTTAAAATAAGCTGCTAGATGGGGTGAGTGCAAATATCTCACCCACCTACATCGATGGATATCCCAGAGCACAGACGCGGCATGTTCACAAGACGAGTTTGGGAAGAGTTGTTTAAGAGTTGTTTGAGACGTTTCTTCCAAAGAAAGGAATCTTTTCAAAATTAAGCCGTTTTATCCGTTATTGATTTGGTGAAAGTCATCCATGCTTTTATCTCTCTTCTCAGTTAGACTGCTGTAACTCGGTGTTTTCGCCTCAGTCAAAGGTCTCTCTCTTGTCTCCAATTTGTACAAACACAGCACCTAGGAGACTTCCTGGAGCACTGGCTCTGCCTTTATTGATTCTGCTGTTGATTTTTTTCGGTGTTATTTATCCGTTTGTGAAGCACAGTGGACCGTGTGCTTCACAAAAAGTGCAATATAAGAATGATTATTAGTTCAATTACATAATCAGCCAGTAACTCTGTGAGATAGTAATTGCATTTTTTTTTACAAAGCTTGATTTAAGTGGTGCACAGTGGTGCTTAAGTAGATTTTTATACCCACACCCCAGTGCACCAAATCTTTGAGGATGCTGCTTACCTTGGAGAAACAAACATTCATTTGATGAATCTTAATATTAGAATAAACCTGCAATATGTAGTTGGTTTCCTAATGTATAACACAACATTTGCATACCAATAAATGCCCATAAAGTATGACATTATGATAACTAATTGTGCAGCATGGCAAACGTGAAAACAAAAATAACTCTGCAACTGACTGTGTGCTTCAGATTATTTGGTATATTATAACAAATTGACAGCACGGCAACTGGGGTGTATATTGCCATAAATGCAGTCAAGTGGCACCATCAGATAAAATGATACGGCTATCTGCCAGGAAATCTTCAACATGTGGTAATTTTTTACCAGATTTCCACATCAATAGGACCTCGTTCACTCTATGATTTAGTGTGTCAGCGTCTAGTCAGTTTAAATTCCTTTTTTTCGACATGATCTTGTTGAGAGCTCTGCCTGGCAGCAAGATGCAGTGGCCAAAAATATTCCCAAAGCATCCGCAAATCATCCAAAATATATTAGCCCAGGTATAATGCTCCATTCCACGGCGGCGACAGGTGCTGTCTCAGCCAGACGGGGCATCTGGTGATGTGGGAACATTTGAAGCCTCTGTCTCCTCCTGCCAAGTGCAGTTTTTAACAGCAATAAGCAGCACATCAAAAAACACATGTTGACCAGACACGGGTGCTCAGAGATGTATGATCAAAGATAGATTGCATGTTAGAGGCTTTTGAAAAGCTGCCATCAAATGTATGCCATGACCACATACATAAATAAATGTTTTAGCATAATATTTCAGACACTGAATCTGTGAAATTGCTGGCTTCATCTGTCTGTCGGAGGGAGACACTACAGATGAATAAGGGAAAAAATAGGTAAATAATGTAATTATTAGGTATCACCATGAAACTTCCCCAGTAGATTTCTTACTTTTTGTAATACAAGTTTTCTAAAATTGTATGTTTAAATATGCAAACGAAGCATCTCATTAAAGGTGTGCTAACTTGCACATGTTTCCACATCAGGAATCTGAAAGTTGAATGAAACCCGTTCAAAACACTTGTTCCATTGTGTTGACATTCAGAGTCAAAGGGTTTTTTCCAGAGGGAATTTTGTATATCTCCTTTTATCGCTCCGTAAATCATAAAATACTGTTAACTTCCATGAAAAAACACATTCTCTCCATGTTTTTATGAATATAATGTTCTATAAATCAGCTATGAATGATTTATGAGCAAACCCTTCTGTAAAACCTTCAGAACCTTCAGTTTTAACTAATAAATTTCACAGTGAATCTTCCCCTGCCAATGTCTCACACCAAGTATTATGTATGATGTTTAAATATGTAAATGAGGTATTATCTTATGCTTACTTTAGGTGAATTTAGGAGTAATCTGCAGATGCATATAGACAGAAAAATAAACGCCTCTTTTGGATGTTTTATTTCCACTAGTCTGAAAGCAGATGTGTGATTGAAGCAAAATAGCCCCAAAATCTCCAAATTGACCAGTGCATGTAGTGTCTCGCCTTAAAGTAATGGCTTTTTTTGCATTCAAGCACAGTCTGTCTCTTTTACGCTTTATCTAAACACAACAGGACCATTATGCAAAGAGAGCTACAGTGTGCTGTCACAACCAAACAGAGACGAGACGGGAATAATGACTGAGTTTTCTCACAGGCTTTTAAAACATATTTTGCTGTCAAAGGCTTAATTAATGACCATTGCGAGCACAAAGGACACTCACCTCCACTTCTAAGTAGTAAATCTCCTCATATTTTCATATCAGTTGCACCATTTATTAGATACAGAATCCAGGTCTGATAATTATTCTGACTGTAGTCTCTCTTGTACCCTTCTCCATGAGGTACTGAGGGTGATGTGAATAGATATACCTCTAGATAATATAAATATGTACTGAGATCATTTTTGATCTCGTTGTACTTGTTCCTTTAATATCTCCAGTTGCAGTTGCAGGCTAGTGTGGGCAGTTATGAAAATCAATGAGAGGACTATTTTTATGGAAATATTGGATTTTAACATGATTTTTACAGTATTTTTCAGCTATTTAATTCACAAGATTATTCTATCCATAAGCAAGCTCTTTCAGAAATGTTATAATACAATATATATAAATATCATGATTAATAAAAAAGTTTTTCTTTACCTTTACCTTCCCCGGTGTTTGTTTGTCTGTGTACAAATAACTCAAAAAGTTCTGCACAGATTGAGATTTAATTTTCAGACAACATGTGTATTGGGACAAGGAACAGGTGATTAGATTTTGGTGGTGATCAATGATCTGGAACACCATCTGGAATTTATATTGTGAATTTATATTATTGCGTCAGTGACCATATTGCCTTCACTAACTGCTGCCATCTAGTGGATGAAATATGTCAATGCCAAAATACATGCTTTCAATTTAATCCTTCAAGTGTGCAATTTGGTATTACGTAACTGACCCTATTGCCTTGGTGGAGGTCTGTGTTTTATCTAGTTTTAGATTGATCTTGCATGAGAACAGCTTTAGATAGTGTTATTCACAATATGTGGTAGTTTATTAAAAATATACGTTTTTCTTTGTGCAGAAAAGGTTATTAAATGAGAGAAACAGAACAAGACGTGTTTTAAACTGTCGTCTGCTGTAGCCGTTGTTACGAGATCTAACTTGGTAAGACTGCTGCCGTGACTTTTACAGTAAAAAAGAGATCCTGGCGCTTTTTCAAACACAAGAACGACATGGAAAACTGGCAGCACATTTACGTGATAATGTGCATGTTTGAAAGGAGCCTGAGCAGAAAAAACATGGAAGGAAAAAGAACATGCTACAGACATAATGTTTCCCCAAGGTTAAAAACCCTTCATTATTAAATCCAGTTATGTGTAAAACTGGAGTCAGTCTCTCCATATATGACATCAGATAAGAACAGGAGCTCAGATATCCATTATTTAATTCTCACAGTTATTAGCTGCTTGTCATTCTACATATGTCTGGCTCAAATCTTTTATTTCCTCAACTTATTACAGCAATATGTAGTCTTTAGTTGAAATTTTGGTGGATTAATAAATGTCTTCACTCTCATCAATAATAGATGATTCAAGAGAGCGGTGCACTTGTCATGCATTAAAATGAGTACAAATTCAGTTTTTGGTTAAAAATTAAAAGGAAAATTTATTCCGTCATTACATGAGATTGTCTAACAAGCCTCACCAATGACTGTCTACAACCGTTGTGTGTCATTTTAATGTTTCAGGTCCTTTCAATAATTGAAAGCCAGAAAAATCACATTGTGTATTCATAAGGATGGCTCGGTCTGAGCTCATCCTATTGTGCTGTGTTCTTGTAAACCTGGTGTTCGTTCAGTTTGGGGTCAGCTACACATTAAATGTACAGTTTTTAATGAATAATGCAAAAGTTTGGCATGGAAACAAATCCTCCAAACTTGTGCAAATGTTTCTCTGACTTGCTCTCTGCTTAATCCACCTCATGCTGCACCGAACAATGCAAGCTCTCCGTCTGAAACATTTATTAGGTAAGATAATTATTATACATGCAAACATTCACACCTTAGGTTCATAACTAATCCTCCTTCACTTCCTAAACACAGTTTAAGTGCAATTCTAATGCAAAATCTAATGGAGCTTAGCAAACTACCTCACATTATAGCCGTTCTCCATCTCTCCAAGGTCAGAACTGTTCTGCCACTGACTACACACTCCCCCGTCTTGGCACGGCTTCACAATAACTTTATTCTCATGCCCTTTCTTCCCTTTTCTTGCCCCACCCTCACCTTTTGCCTTTTTATTTCCTCCGCAGGGGTTATGTATTTCTCTTGCTTCACATCCTGCTGCACAAAAACACAAATACCCTCAAAGTCGAGCACACAGACATTCGGATATAGGCGTGCACGCAGGCACAGCTACAAATACACATCATGCATTCCCCCGATGAATCAGGGCATGTGTCCTTTCTGGTGTTTGGCATTGTCCTTGTTTATTCATATTTATTACCAATGAAATATGAATGACAGAACTCTTGCGGACATTTTCTGTTCCCCTGGTCCCACACGTACCACAACTAAGCAAAAAAAAAAGATGGAATTGGCCAAAAGTGTGTCCCCCAACAAACTCACATTTGTGCGTTGCTGAAATTTTGATGTGGAAAAAGGCTGTTGGGCTGTTAAAAGACAGTCTAGCAGGAAGGCGGTTTTATCGAGGACAAGCAGGAAGCCACTTGGAACTTACATCAATGTTATACAAATAAAAATGTGATATTTCAAGCAGGACCTTTCCACCATATTCCGCTGTCGAATGAAGACAACAAACATTTGTGTTTTGCAATTCAATGTCTGGGTGGGTGGATAATGATGCACACTGCGCGTTAGTAAATGCAGCGCTATCTCTGGAAGATATAAACCCAGCTGCTCCCGGGTCAGGAAAAGCATATTTAAGTATATGATGTGAAAGTGCACCTGTATTAAGAATATTCAGAGAGGATGTACCAAAATTGCTTTGAATTTAAACCAATTTCTTATTTTATTTAGCAGCTGTAGTAGAGGTAAAAGGGCGTTCGTGAATAATTATGGATTATGTTGTGTTTGTTTCTCGGTTGCTAAAATTTCCATATCTAAGTGTTCTGTTGCTGTGCCTCCAAATTAAACATAACAACTGCTCCTTGTTCCAGTATGATATTGCAAGACATGTTTGCGAAAGTGCAGTGAGTCATTTGATTCAATATCAAATATTTTTAGTGTTTGGTTTAGTGACAACCTTTCTTGTACATTTTATAAAATACATCATATCAGACTGTCAATGAACGATGAAGTCCTGGAATGATTTCCATCATTGTTGTGTTTATTTACACAGGTCGCCAACTTCATTAAGAAAGAGAGGCAAATTTATTGTCTGACATTAAGAAAAGGGACTAAAAAGAAAGAAACATTCATCATATGGACAAACTATCTGTATTTTGTTTCAGGAAGCAGACATGTTCAAAAAGTACCTTTAATACATAAATCATACATATAGGTCAATTAAAAACAATAGTACAAAATACTCTATTTTTAAAGTGTTTTTAACTGTGTTCTGTTTTTTTTTTTGTCTGTTTCTTGTATTCTGGTCAGCTTCAGTGTGTTTTCATGATGTGTTGTAATTTTTCCCTCTACATCAATGAAAACGAGGACTTGCTCTCAATGATTTCCTGAGATTAAATGAAAAATTAAATGAAAAAATTAAACCCAAAAGCCGACAGTTTTATGTCAGAGTTCAAGAATTTAAAACATGAGTGAATACTATCATTAGATTCTGCATACTTTATTAAGATTGTCTTTAAAAAGTACCTGGGAGCACTTCCATGTAAAATCTTTTAATTAAATATGATTGCCCTCCATTGTAAGCCTTGCGAAGCTGTGAGAACTGACACCTGCCAACCCGACTGCAGCTTTAAGCCTCTAACCGGCTTGTTTTGTGCTGCTTGGAGGTTGTGTTTTTGAGTTTTTGTTGGGGTCCAGTGCCGTGGATTAACAGCATGGTCGAAATAGCACCGGATCAATAAACCCCTCCAAATTGTAGAGCTGTCTGCTTGTTAAACCGTCTTGTTTTCTCTTTCTCCACGTGTTAAATACAAAAGATGTGACCCGCGGGTGTGGAGGATTTGGAGTAGTTTAAAGCATTGTCCAGACTTTTTTTTTAAACCAATCAGCATCAAGTAGCGTTATTCAACAAAGACGTGTAATAACTATTCTGAATTCTGAATCATTCCAGCAACAGCAGCCGCCCAGAATCAGAGCTAGAATATGTCAGCTGCAAGTGTAACATTTCAAGTGACTTTTTAATATCATTTCTATCAGTTAAAAGTGATTAAATGCTTAATGACAGCTGGGTGAATGTTAAGCAGTCAGTATCAGAGACACTTATTTAAACTAATCAAACATAGATGTAGTGTGGAGTGTGTGTGTGTGTGCTGTGTACATATTTGCTTGTCTGCTCGACTTTCTCTCTAAAATCCCTCTCTAAATCTTACATTTCTAAAATGTTATTCCAATGTTTATGTACATATTAGAAACCCTTAACACACAAAAAAGCATTTTCAGTGCAAACACTGTATTCTTGCAGCATTGCATTCAGTTTTTCCGCACTTTCTCTTTGGAGATCCTTACAAATCACAAACATGTACACGTGGTTAACAAAATCCGCTAATTCTATTTTTTTTAATGCAGAAAAGTTGCTTTTTTTGCTGTCATGCTTTTCCTTTAAACTGTGATTTCTGCCTGACTGTGTCAAATGATTTAATGCTTTTAAAAGAAATGTATGAAAAAGTCCTAAACGTCCCCTCGTCATGATTTACCTCAGATGTTACTGAGTCTGTGCAGCGCTGCTCCTTATTAGGTGACACTGCACTATTTCTTTCTGTTAGTAGACAAGATGTGGGTAAACTTTGATGAAATTATTCAAAATATTTGCTACCTATCAAGCTGATTTGGGAAACTACTGCCAATTTAAAAATGACAAATACACAGAAAGCAAGCAAAATGTTTCTTCCAAGGATTCCACACCTTTTTAAAACATTTTCAAATATGTGCCTGAAGACGTCACACCACCATCTGCAGTGTGTTTTAATTTTTTTTTTTACCCAACTGAGACACAACTTAGCACAGACTGCCCGGTAATGTGACAAGCTTGGCTAGCTTCTCACAGTAATGTTGCAGCCAAATAAAACTAAGAAACAATAAAGGTGGGTGGCCGACTCTTCTTTTAACTTCTGCACACTATGTATCTTTCCCAACACATATTAATGTCTCCTTTAGAGGAGAGCTGTTCATTAAGTCCACACTACGAGTGGGGAGTCGTACCTTTTTTCCTCACATCCCCTTTACTCCTTTTTTTAATTCTCTCTGGACCCAAAACTTTGCCTTAGTTATGTCTTTTATCTGATGTATCTGAAAAACAGCTTCCAATTTTTCCATGATACAAATAATAATATTAAAAACTGCATCAACAGAAAAAACATATATTTAAATCCTTTGCAGATGATGCATTTGCATGAGCATCAAACACACACTTAGCTGCTTAGTATAACACTGCTAAGATTGCCATTGTTGTTAAGTAACATAGTTTTTGCAGATATAAAACTGACAGCACGAGACAACATAAAATTCACTTGATGTGCATGTTATTTATCAAACAGTTGCACCGGCCTGGAAGCACACTCTGCCTGTCATCTGAAACATGGCTTGCGTGTGATCAGTGAAGTGTGCCTCTCTCTTCTCCATGCAGATGCATTTAGCGTTTAAAGGAGGATTGCACACATAACGGGGGGAGATTTGATAATAGTGGTTGACTGCACATTCTGGTACACTTATTAAGGCTCACCCGATATTCAGAGGGTCAGTTTCATAAAGAAAATTCTTTGCCTCTACGACGGAGGTGCAGATTTGAAATGGTATGTTAAAAGAAGGTTGTGGTGGGGGAGACAAAAATTAATAATCCTGCATTCTGCAGAAATCACCATGACAGCAGAAACATGTGTAGGAGAGCTACAGTGAATTATTTAGAAATGAGAGTGACAGCTTCTTAGAAAGAAAAGTAGTGCAGCAATAATACAGAGAGACAATATTGCAGGATTTTTTATTTTATTTCTTTATTTTCCAAAAATACCAGTTGGATGGAGATGTGGTTTTGTGGTCATTTAACCTGAACCTGAACTTCCTCTGAGCATCTCTAATGCATTACGGTGATTGCACGCTTGACATGTAGTTGAAGTGGCATGTATTTTTAAAAGACATTTTATGTTTAATGACTCCTGCTGCATTGGTTTTCTAAACCTTAAAGTGATTTTATAGTCATAGATGTCTAGCTTATTTTCTCCGTAAGAGTTTAATCAGGGACTTCGTAAATGGTTTGGAAACTTAACATTTCATTTGATGGGAATTCAGCATCACTACATTTTTATTTATTTTTCTGAGCTTGATTTCTTTCATGATTTATTACCCCATCGTATCCCCATTTCACCACTGAACTGCATCTTTGGAGATCTTGTTTATATGCAGAATGCACCTAAAAGACAGTCCCAGTTACTGATAATTAGCTACTGCTTTAGTAAATCAGACGCTAATTTCATGTAGATTGCCAGCGCAAATATGTACATAAATCTGGCCCTGACAGTTTGGAACTGGGTATTATGGGGATTAACAAACCAAATTGAAAATAAAAAAACATTTGATGATGGAAAAAAATGCTTTAAGACCACTAAGATTAGAAACTGCTGTAGAAAATAGGACATCCTTTTTAAGGGTGGCAGCTGCTATTCAGTGTTACCTCAGTGACTGAGGCACAGCACACAAAAACATGGTATGTTGTATTATATCATTCAGCCTTGAGACTGTATAGAGCTACAGCCAACAGTTATCTCATATAATGCAATCAGTTTGTACTGCAGCTTTAATGCAAGCAGCGACCTCTGGGTGTGAAATGTGAAGCCTTTAACCTGCATTCTGTCTAATGACCAGCAGGGGGCGACTCCACTGGCTGCAAATAGAAGCCAAATTGTAGGTCTATGAGGAAATAACAATACACTTTACATGAGTTATTACCTCAGCAAACATTTTTCTAACATGTCTGTGTTCTTCAGTATAGCATGAGGTTCATTTTGTAAATTATGCTCCCATTTAGAGAAAATTATTTTTTAGAAAATAGGCCATAAAGCAGGGTATGATTAGGGCGGGGCTACTTGTGATTGACCACAGTTCATAGTGTTTTTGTCTCAAAACTTTTACCCTTTGAGTGTTTTTTCACTTAATTAAATTTTACTGTAACATTTTACTTAAAACGCACATCCTTGGCCTACTAGCTATTGCTAATGTTAGCTGATAACTTAGCATCCCCCTCCCTAGCTCCACCCTCTTGACCAAATATGGTTACTTATCATTTAGCGACAGCTAAAATATGACACACCAGGCTTCAAAATGGTAGTCCATAAAACATTAGAAGATGTCACGGTGACTACGTTCATTCTTTTATACAGTCTTTACTTTAATATTTATGCTAAATGAAACGTGCAGCAGGTTGTGGTGCTGAAGTTTGAAAAGTTTATCTTTTTATTTGAGTTTAGTATCCACAGAACGAACACAAGTACACAAACTACAGTACAAAACATGTGGATACAACTCCAGAAGTCCCGATCATTCTTCCGTGGCTCCTGTGTTGCTGTGAAAGGTCTTGTAAGCAGTCCATTTGTCCCATTTCTCAATCAATTCAGATAGTTGGATTCTCAGTACATTTGTCAGTCTTTCCATTTCAGATATCTGCAGTTGTTCACGTTGTATAATGAAAAATGTCAGTTCCTCCCGTTCAATCGGTTCTCTTTATTAAACCAGTAAATAGAAAAGCAACTCTCGGGTGGCAGCGCATTATTTTGACCTGCAGTGAGAAATAGTAGTGTGGAGTCCTCTGACGACTGTGTTTTAATTGATTTCCAATAGTAACTCTGCATACATGTGGACAAAACAACATATTTGTCTTACTCCCGTATTGATAAGAGTATTAAATCCATGGAAAAATTTCCCTTCGAGGTACATTTGAACAGATGTGAAACTGTGTGATTAATCTGCGATTAACTGTGGACAACCATGCGATTAATTGTGATTAAATATTTCAATCATTTCACAGCCCAGTATCGCTGTCAGCTCTACACATGCACCATCCCAGTGCTCTCATTTCCAAACAAACATGGGTGTGATCTGTATTTTTCCCTCCACACAGTCTCCAGTTTGTCTGGTGTGTAGATGAAGTTCGGGGAGATTCACAGGATGTTTTGATAGTTTCTTGTCCGCAGTGAAAACTGGCTTCATTCATCATTAAAATCCGTCGAAACTGACTGAATTAATTCTGTTGTTCATGAGGAAACTACAAACATGTGCAGCTCTTTTATAAGCCTACGGAGGCTGATTGTTTTTTATTCAGAGGACAGATTTTAGGTGGAATATCTCTTAAAGATATTTTGGGGAAAACATAACCGGGAGCCTAATTTGTGTTGTCATCTAGAGACACTATGCAGAGCTGCTTCATTGGAGATGAATGAAAGAGTGAAATTGTGGACTGATAGATTTAAGCAATTACACCCACATGAGTTTTATTTAATAGGAGTTAGGGCTAACATTGTTGAACCAAAAAATGTGCTTATATGCGAGGAGAATCACTCTGGGTTGTGTTACTGTGCACAAAGACGTCCTCTGATTCATTGTCACTGAAGCAGCTTGAGGGCCTCTTAATGCCAGCTCCCATTTGAGCACGGGGTGTGTTGTTTCTAGCTTTGACGGAGACATCATTTTCACAAATCTAGATTTAACTTTAGCCACGAAAATAAAAACATTTTTAGACAAGACTAATTTGCTGCTTCGGGGCAAATTTGTACAATTTAGGATGTTTAGATGAGCACAAACAAAGCTCCCAATGTTTTACTGCAGTAAATCAGCGATTGGATACTCTGCTACCATTAAAAGAGATTTCTGAAGAGTCAACGCCTTTGGCAGATACGAGAGAATTATGCTGCTGAATATTGTTACATTATTAAGATCTTTCTTTTTTCAGTTTTGTGGAAATATTAGCATAAATGCTAACACAGAGGGAAACTGTTACCTCTCATGACATCTCTTTTTTGGAAGCTTATCACAGGAACAGCGGATGTGATTTTAAGCAGAAATGCAAATGCTGCAAGACAGCGGGAACATTCAGTGACCCAAAGTTTTCCAGTTGACCATTTAGGAAGCTGTAGCACAGCACACTCGGGCTCCTAGTTATGTTAGCTCTGATGCTAACTCTAGGGAAAGTTAGTGTAATCTTGTCCCATTGGTTGGAGCTGACACTAATTTCCTGGGACAGGAGTGTAGCGGTGTGTGATTTAGCGGCTTATGCTAAGTGCTGCTGGAGCTGCAGGCTAGTCTGTGGGCACCAGGGCAGAGAGAGCAAGCTGGGAAAGTACTGACTTGACTAACTGGCCTGATTAGACCGGGTGTGAGATGACATGGATCAGATACACACACTAACCCAGCCGGAAAGACAGATTGGCAGAATTAGAGAAAGAGAGTGAAAAAAAAAGAAATATATTAAGAGGAAATGAATAGATAAAGATGATTAGCATACATGGATGCAAAGTTAGAAACCGGGGAGAGGGCAGGATGAAGAGATAAAGAGACAGTGGGTTAATTTTGTGGACGTGATGTTTCCTCCTGGGGTGTTTTTCAGCTCTGCTGGACTGTGGTGGTGTAAGAAATTGGCTGAGATGCAACGTAGCATTCGCATCATGGTTTCATTAGCTCTCATTCAGCCCAAGGCATTTCACACTGCATTTCCTCTACTCATCTGCTTCTCTTAGATCTGCTCACATTACAGGAAAAGGTAACACAGAGTAAGCTGAAGAAGGAACGGGAGCTTAAACTCCTCTGTATTAGGCTGGAATTTGGTTAGGATATAGAGTTGAAAGAAATGTTATTTTTCATCTCGGTGAACGGTATTGATTGATGCAGACGTTTGACTGCCTTTAGCGATTTGGAATGTTTCCCCTCATACCCCCATGACTGGGGTAAATCAGATTACATTCATTTCAGGGTTATTTTATCCATTAATAGCTGGCACTTTACTTTGAACACTGCCTACAGGCATAGATTATGTTCAAATAAAGGCAGACAGTGGAAGAGAGATTTAGGGCGTCTCATGAAGCCTGATTAGTGCTTTAGCTAAAGTAAAGTTAGTTTTAACCCTGCTCTCCTAATGGATGTCCACTCTGAAACTGAACGAAGTGATTGTTGAATAGTGGAGGACAGAAAGAGGACAGTAAACTCCCGGCTCCAGTTTGTGCCTATCGTGTAATCTTTGGTTTTGCACTTGAGACTTGCGCTAATAATTAGATTCAGGTCACATATCTGAGTCACACTGTTTTTTATCAAAGATAAATACGAGCCACTCTTTGAAAAACCCTGCGGGTCGTTTTACAGCACTTACTGCGGTTTTGAAGACATGTTCAGAATACACAAGACTGTTATATCCCGATGATCCGAGAGTATATTCTGTCCACAACACTGTAAAGTCGATTTTTAGCTCACAAGGAGTGACTCAACTTCTTTCAAGCAAACAAAGATAGCAAGAAGTGGGAGTTCTTGCTTTTCTTGTTGGGCCGAAGCAAAAACATGTTTTCAATAACACAAAAATATAAACTAGTATAAAATAGATAAATAAAAATGACAAGGAGTTTCAGTTTCTGCAACAAATTCAATTTCATCTTTTTCCTTTAGCTCAGTACACAATGCTCTCTTCCATCCATTCTGCACGTCCTGACAGGCGATAACGTATCAACCCCTCCGTGTAAACACACCTCGTGGGATTAGAAAGTCACCAGAACAGACAGTTACTGTACAAACACCTCGAAGGCTGGTTATCCAGGATTAATATTTTGTTGATACGTTTTAAGCAGCTCATGAAAAAAAGCACATATCAGTATTTTTTACTTTGACAGTTTGCAAATATATAACCACAGAAAGTAAACGTCTCCATTTCAGCTCTCACACTCCGATGTCAGAGATTTGGGCTTCAGAGGCTTTTATTTTTTTAACTTGAGGTGGTTTATGATAAATTAAGTTATTTTTACTATTAACCAACCATGAAATGTTCATTTATAATGTTTACACATTATAAGTAGTGCTATAATTTAATTGTTCATTATTACACACATAGCATATTATGACCTTACTTAAATGGTTAATAAATACATCCATATACATTTTTAGATAGATATTATTAGTGAATAAACAAAAAGGCTGAATGGTGTCAAATGAATATCACTTGATGCTTTATAAACCATTTATTAATTATTAAGTATTTATTCAAATCAGCTTTTTCTGCTTTATAACAGCCATTAAAATAATGTTTAAAGATGATTTTCAATAACAAATATGTAATATCACATATAAAATGTAATTATGTGTGCATTAATAGACTGTTAAAGATTATATAAATTCTGATAATAATTAGTAAACATTATTCATTATCATTTTATAAATTGATAACAGTAAAATAACTTATTGAAACTATTAATTTCCAATTTGTTTGTGCTGGTTATTATGAAGTTTTGTCTTTTTTGCCTTTGTCAAATAAGAGCTGAAACCGAACATTTAACTCATCTGACTGATCAGCTGTTATCGCCTGGATAAGATAATAATTTGTCTGTTTTTTGTCTGTACAGAATGAAAATCAATACGAGCTGATATGAGAGAACAATAAAACTTTGCAAATGTAACCAAAATCTCTCTTAATTCCAGGCCAATCTATTTAGAGCTCCTGTATTTTTACATATAAAAACAAAAGAAAACAGTATTTTCTATATATTTCCGTGTTGGTATTTTGTCCCACCTCTTATTGACAAACACTTTGGTGCCTTTGTGTGTTTTCAGGGTATGATGGGTGTAGTGGGCTGGATGTTGCTCCTACTCTCCCAGATGATGGTGCCTGTGGCGTCCCAGAAGCCTCCAGGTCTCAGCGTGGGTGTGATCATGGGCCAGACGCGCCACATTTCCGATCAGGAGCTCCGCCCACCTCGGCGCCCTGACGATGCCCTTGACATTTCCGTGGTAATACTGAGGATCAACCAGACAGACCCCAAGTCTGTGATTACACAGGTGAGAAATGCTGTGACACACACACAGTCTGAACACACACACACACACACTCACAGGGTTGTTTGACACCTGTGTTTGTTTCACTGCGTCCCAAGGTGTGTGAGCTTCTGACACGCACTCGTCTCCATGGCCTTGTGTTTGCCGATGGCACCGATCAGGAGGCTATTTCCCAGATCCTTGACTTCCTCTCCGTTCAGACGCAACTTCCAGTCCTGGGGGTCCACGGAGGCTCCACTATGATTATGGCAGACAAGGTGAGTGACCGTGACACATGAAAGCACACACACAAAACTCACTCCATCTTTTCTTTTTTTGGGATAGACGGTGTTTGTGTTTTGGAGATTAGAGACGTGTAATTCCCTCCTGTCAGCCACCTTTAAATGTCAAAGGACAAAGCTTTTCCACCTACACGTTTCCCAGATGTCCTGGCACGTAAGCAATTAGGTCAGACACTCATTTCATTGACAGACTTGGTATTTAGAAAGTCATTCCACCTGAAACGCAGCTCAAAATTCAGCATAATCCACTAGGCTACAGCAGGAAAAATGACAAGCTCCATAAATCACACCATATATTTATATATTTTATAAAGCGTCCATTTGAGAGATATTGTGTATATCCTCAGCTGGTGGAGAAATGAATGTGATGATTGTGATGTAATGTAAAAAATGTTACATTTTCCATCCTGGGTTACTTTAAGCTCTTTGAAACGGATGTTGTTTCACTTTCGCCGTATATAAACTGTCCGTGGATGTTGTAGTCAGCATGTTGTAGATTAGAAAATGAAACACGAGGAGGTTTTGGAAGCTTGTTTGTGCTCTCACTGCTGTTCAGTTGGATTATTTTTTTTGTTTAAGCATAGAGGAGAAACACTGCCAACGCACTGAATTGATGCCTGGTATCATCCTCAGCATTATTATGTTAAATAGCCATCAAAAGGTTACACAGTGCAAATTTAAAAGTATAGTTTTCACAAGGTCAGTACAAGTTTTTGCATAGAACATTCAGCATTCTCTGGTACATCATTTCTATTTCAACAGATGATCAAGAATTGTTTAAATATGTAATAATGCATTTTGTGCTTGGTCTAAAACTGGGCTATGAAAAGCCAAAAAAAAAGAAGAAAAGAGAGAGATCATGTATCACGTCTAGAGCTCAGTGGGAAGCCAGAAAAATAGATTCCCAGTTTTTTTTAAAGAAAAAAGAAAAGCTATCCTTTAAGATTGGATTTTTGTTTTATTTTGGTGTGATGCTCAGTGCAAAGTTGGGGATGTTCATCTCTTTCTTGGATGAATTCTCTCTCTGGTACTGACTCTGTAGACCCCGCTAACTGACAGACAGACTGAAGAAGCTTTGATAAAAACACAACTGGTTCTTTAGCTTTAAATCTCTCCGGGCACAGCAGCCAAAACACAGGAACCAATAACTGCAGCAGTACGGCAGCCTTTTGAAGTAGAAGTTGATGGGGGATGCAGTGTGTGTGTACTTGTGTGTGTGTGTGAGAAAGACATGAAAAGAGACAGAGGAAGGTAAGAGAGAGAGAGTTGGCTTGAAGGTTGCAACATGAAGGTCACTGGCTTGAACCTCCCACTGAGAATATAATGTTAGGGAAAATAAATAAATTGTGTTTTTCCCGCCTTCACCGTTGATGTGGCATTAAACGAGGTACTTAACCCCCGACCGCTCTAATTGAACTGCTCAGTGGCCAAAAGTACAAGAGTGCGGCCATTCCCAGCAGCTCCCAGGTGTGAGCGTGAGAGTGTGCAGCCCGTAACTAACCAGCCCCCCGCAACTCCTCCTGCAGGCCTGTCCTGTAAATAAAAAACTGTTCCTGCCTGGTTTGAATTAAGGGCAAAAGCAGCCCACTGGCAGCAGGTACTGAGGCTCAGTGAGTCAGCAAATCACAGAAAAAGCCTTGTTGGAAGATTGATATTTTTCCTCAAGTTCTGATGCGCGTGTGGTCGTTGTAGCTCTCATTTATCTGCAGCTGCCAGAGGGACAGAGTTCAAATATGTGGGAGAAAGGTGTGAGAGGATTTTGATGATTTTCTTCCCCTGGGTCCCCTGGGTCTATATTTGAATAATTTCATATTTTTGTTGCATTTCCTGCAACTAAGGATTGTTGATTAAAGCTGCTGTTGGTAACTTTTAGAAAAATATGTTTGTGTATTACTGTATGTAACAGTAATACATGAGACATATAATCTGTTAAAAAAATAATTTACTTCTTCCTCATCCTGGCGCTCCTAATTGCATTAGTAAAAATCTACTGCGCCCGAGAGAAAACAACCAATCAGAGCTGAGAAGTCACAACTATCAATCACATGAATGACGGCTGGTGAACTATAGCCTGTCAGACGAGGCAGCGCCGATCAAATATGAATCAAGATTCTGTTCCTGCATTGCCTATTTCTCACCTCAAATGTGTTCAGAAACACATTTCAGTGACTGTTTGGCCGTAAATATCAGTTTGTGACCTGGCTGCCATTTTGAAAACAGTAGATAGTTATCAGCAGAGACGGGAGGGAAAGAGCTGCAAGAGGAGGTCTCACTTCACTTCAAATTCCTGCCTACTTCAGCTTTAATTTTGGATTAATCAATGGATTGTGAGATGTAGAAGAGCCAGTAATGCTGACCAATCAGAGCACACTGGGCTTTCTCAGGAGGGGGCTGTAAAGAGATCGGGTGAATGCAGGTTTATTCAGAGAAAATCATGTGTTTTTGAACATTAGAGTATGTCAGCAGGCTCTTGTAGAAACCCAAAATACAGCTATGAAACTAAAAATGTGCATAATATGTCCTCTTTACATGTGATAAAGAAACTGGTATATTTCTACACCATTGTGACTGAAAAACTGCTTTTTTTAGTCCAATCACCATCACAACGCAAATGTTTTCTTTTCATAACGATACAAAACAGATGAAACAAGCAAATTGTCACAGGTGAGAAGCTGCAATTAGCAGATGTTTGGCCTTTTTCCCTTCATTAATGACTGAGAGGATTAATTAATCATCAGAACTGTGGCACTTATTTTCCCGTTGATTGATTAATTACGTTCCTATCTTGCCTGGTGACAGAGCCGAACAGAACCATTACGGAGGCGATGAGGACTCTCAGTGAGGTTGACACATGTGCTTGACACTCACACAGTGAGGATGATCTCATCACACTGACCCTGCTCTGCTGCTCGCAGCTATATCTGCTCCCAATGATTTCAGAATATGACACGCATGTAAACTGCAGTGGTGTGAAAAGGTGGAATAAAAAGCCCAGCGAACACAGTTTGCTGTGAAAGAAATCTGACTTCATGTAATACTGGCCGACTGTAGCTTTCATACCTGCTGTCAGTGGTGTGGTGGTAATCTGCAGGATCGAAATAAGTCCCAGTGGGCTGGTAACAATTCAGCCTGATTACTGGGGGCTAACAAACAATATTGTGCTTTCTGCAGCCTGAGCAGGCAGAGCCTCCTCTCCGTCTCCACATACACACACATGCATTCTGTTAATAATCGCAATCAAGTCCATAGTATAGGAGAGAAATATGAGCAGCTCATCCCCTGTTACCTTGGTTATCCTGGCTCAGCACAGTCGTCTACACATGATGTTTTAGATGGAGAGCAAAAAAAAAGAACAGAAAGAAGAAGAGGTTGCCAAGAAAATGCAGAAAAATAACTCCAGCAGGCAGGCAAGTGCTCTAAAATAATGGATATACGTGGAGGTGGGCAGTGCAAGTGTGAACCACTTGGTGTTAAAGCAGCATTAAGCTGCCAAGATGAGAACTTAACTGTCATGATTATGTCATATTTCATGTAAAAGCTTCATTCCCGATCACATAAACAGGAGCAGGCAATGCAGGCATCCCTGGAAACTGTGATAAACAGGATTGTGGAGAGTTACTGCAACAACTCCTCAGGTTTCAAAAAGACAGCTTTTATGGAGAGGACACAGCAAACAGGTCATTATTGGTAAAATAACCCCAACAGAGTGATGCTGGACGGTGCAGGCTCTGAGTTTCCCTGAAGTAAAGCTGGGCGATGTGGCCAGAATCTTCTATCCTGATACAATGTAATCTTATATCTAGGTAACAATATATATCACAATTTAGCATGTTCTCTGATAATTCAATGAATAATATGAAATAAGGCTATTTTTGTATACTCCATTCTTCTTGTTTCTCTGGTTTGCTGCAGCTTCGTCCTCCTGTGCAAGGATCAGACCGTACGTCTTCCAAATACAGTAAATATTAACATGTCACAGTTTGGCTGCTAGCTTTTCTACACTGAAATAGAAACCATAGAGAAAAATATGTTCAATCGAGAGTTTTATACAATTATCATGATACATGTCGTCATATCTCCCCATCCTACCGTGAAGATTATTTTCAATAATGAGCCACTACAGGAATCACAAATTTAACAAAAAACATTGATTTTATGAATTGCTTTTCTTATTTTTAACTGATTTTGAGTCTGTGGTTGAAGCCACTTCCATAGCCATGTAAACCCTGCAGCTTTTTACAGCAATTTTGAACAGATTTGAAAAAAAAGGCCAAAGAGCGCATTAACTATTTTTGGAAAAAGACAAAACCACCTCAACTGATCGTAAAAACTTTTATGCAATTTTTTAAAGTTTGGTGTTTCCATCTAGCTTTTCATATGCGCAGAGAAATGCTTTGATGGAAACACGACTAATGATACTTTTGTCCATCAGCGCTTCGTTTTACATCATTAATCCATCAGAATCAAATATTCCACAAAGCCGTGTGATAATTGTCTAGATTTTCTTACAGGGTGATTTCTGAGCTCAGTTCTAATTTGTTTATCTTTTAGAGTATATTCAGCAGCTCTTCAGTTGAGAATAAATGTCTTCATTTTAAGTGGGGTCAAACAAGGGCTGCTGATGTTTAGCGGTGTGTGGTTTAGTTTCCAATTACCAGGGCTGGACTTGGCCTTTTGCTTTGGGATCCACTTCTTAACCGTCTAATCATTTCTCCACCTTATTGACTCCATTAATATCATTTTGCACAAGAAGTGCAGCATCTCCATATATTTCTAATTAATATACTCTGTAGAAGAAGAAGCTTCATATCCTTGGTGTATTTTTCCTTTGAATACCAGCCCTCACCAGCACCACCTTACACGGTTTGTCCACGCCATCATTTATCTCCCGGGCTGAAATTAAGTCGCACTCATCTGCTGCCTGCTGTACACCAAACTGCAATTCACATGAAGTAGACCCCAGACCCCCATATCAACAGCTTTCACAGATGTTTAGCATGAACAGGCTCCATGTGCAAATGTCCTCAGATCACTTGCACACACACACACACATACACACACACAGACATACATGTTTGTAGTAATCGTGACGGAGTAAAAGAAAGAATAAGTGTACAAATAATAACCTGCAGGCTTTGTTTATTGTATCTTATTTAAAATAAACATTGATTTACCAGCCAGGGAGGAATGTTGCTGACAATATTATTGCTTTTGCATTCCGGTGTTTGCTTTTGCCGACACCGTACTTCTCCTTGTACCTCTGCCAAAAATCGGCAATGTCCAAAATAAATTCCACCCAAATTGGACCAGCCCGAACAAATCAAAGAATAACCCATTTGTGTTGGGCCAATCTCATTTTTCCTCCTAAATGAAAACAAAAGGATCGATGTCACAACAGGTCCGACCTCTCGGCCTGTCTCTCTCTCTCCCCCTCTCCTTCAATCTTCCCCCCGTCTCTGCCTCCTCATCCTTCCCTATAGTGCATGTCAATGTGGAGCAGTCAGGAATAATCTATGGGAAGTTGGATGGTGTGCTGTGAGGAGGGAGACACATTTAGGGAACACAGAATTGATGTGGAGAGAGGCCATGTGAAAGCCCAGGAGAGGAACAGGATTAGTTTGGAATGTTGTACTTCCATTACAGAGCGACCGCTTTGGGAAATAAGAAATGTTGTTGGCTTTACCTCACCCCACATATGCGCTCACTCATTCCCCGCCAACCGTGTTCATCTCGTCTTTTGACTTCCTCCCTCTCGGTGTGTGGGAGATAGAGGGTGGGGGTTGGGGGGTCACAGTGCGTAGCGTAAGAACACGAACATGCTGAAATGGAAGGTTGTGAATTAAACATGCATGTTCTTTCTGCTTTGCTCTGCCACTGTGGTGGGATGCAGCCCTCAGTGTCTGTGTATTTGCATGCATGTGTGTGTGTGTGTGTGTGTGGCTGTGTGTGTCCCAGCCTGGGATGTCCCATATCAGTAGGGGCCATTTGCCCAGGTTCTCTGCTGAGTCGCTTTAATATTTAACACCTGCTCCCCTCACCTGCTGTCACTTGCAGAAGATACAGCACGCTGCTGTGTCATTCACTCACTCCGTCCTTCCCTTCTTTCACCTCCAGTGTTTTTCTCCTGCTCTGCAGCTTTTACTCCCTTCGTGTCTCCCCCAGCCCCGTGTCTCTGTCCTGTTTCTCCATCTCCGCTGTCACCCCATCTTTCTTTCCTGTCTCTTTATTTTGAAATGTCTCTTAGTCTTCTCTCGCAAGGTTGTTATTCTCTGGTGGCTCAGGTTGCGGGAGGAACAGCTGGCTACGTCAGAAGGCTTTTCGGGAAATCTCGCTTGCCTTGAACCCCTGTGACGCCAGATTAGAAGATGAGTTTGAGAGAGAGAAAGAAAGAAAGAGAAAGAGGGAAGGAGGAAAAGGGAAAGTAGCTAGCTTAATACGGTTACTAAACCAAACTAAAGTGTTAAGTTCTGTTGTGCCTGCTGCTGAGGCTCCCTGGCTGTGTTTACACCACAGGTATTCATGCCCAGCTCCTTTGAGCCTCGCTGGGCACTTCGCTCAACACAACTGGCTGTCCGTGAGGAATCCAGAGAGAGTTTATGTCCTTGTCCTGGCTCAAGCAACTCCAACTAGCTCCATACTAATTTTGTTTTTCCACTGCATGGCGCAGCTTCACTCAGCTCAACTTTTTTTTTTTCCTTAAGCAAAAGTTGCAGAAAGTACCTGGTACTTTTTTAGTACCACCTCAGATGAAAAAACACAATATACAGTATTGTACATATTGTGGGTCATATGGCGGTTAACTTCGAAGCAGCCTGCATTACACTGTGTATATGAATATCACATAGACTTGGTGAACAGACATTGACTTAACCTAAATGCACAATGAAATCTCCATCTGTAGGAGCAGCAAACATCTGCCAAGTTAGCGCTCAGCTAACTGGTACGGCACATCAAAGAGCATCATTTATGTTGTATTATACATCATCTCATGCAAAAAATAGAAAATTTTTATTACATTAAAATGTAATAAAAAAGACCAATATGTATGTAGACACAGCATTTAAATGCTATGTACAGTAGCTTTTCATTGCTTCACACGTCAACAAATTGAATAAATGGACGATGTAGAAATAAAACTTAGTTCCTGTTGCAGTATTTTCTATTGAATATCTAAAAATATCTCATGTGTGCATTAAGATGTTAATAGGAGGAGTTGGGCGATGTTTACTGAATTGGATTGTCCACAGTGAAACATTGTGATGGACACTGATATTGTTTATATACTTGTGTACTTTTTAATGTATGTGTGTTTGACATTAATGACTAAGTTTAGCTCATTCACAGCCCTTCCTCACCCATTCCTAGGCTGCTTTTCCTCCCTATCAGTGAGGCAGTTTTTTTTTTTATATGCACCCATCAGGAACATTATGAGAGCAAGTAAGGCAAAAAATTGAAAAAGCGTTAATCAGCCAAAAGATCCGATCCACAAACTGACAACTTTAGCACAATTGTCAGGACTGAAAAAGCTTTTGAATGAGCGTTGTGCTCAGTGGTTGATGACTCATCATTGTCCCAACGCTAATTAGACTGCATGTGTTCCAGCCCCCCCATTTTATGTTCTGAATATACAGTATATCTAATCTGTTTCACATTCCAGGAAAAAAAGTCCTTTTTTACCCCGCAGCATAAATTAAGTGGGTGTTACTCAAAGAGAAACTCACACAAACACACGCACACACACACGAGTTTTGATTTGTGGTTCTAATCAAATGCATGAATTGGGAACAATTTGATGAAAAACAAAAGATAAACATGTAAATCAGAAGCCAGTTCATACGGATTGCTTGCGTTAAGAATATTTGCACTCTCGGTGATGGCTGCAGCACTTTGCACTGTGTGGAAGTTACCATTCAGAGGGAAAACAGATCTGTAGCATCACTTCTCATCATGTCTCGTCTTGTTTTCATCTTTGGAGGGCAATTGAAATGTTCGCTGTAGTTTTGGCTGTAAGACAGTCACTCCTCATCATCCCTTTTTAACTTTGAGTGCTTTTCATCTTTAGACATCTTTGGATGTTCAGTCTACTTGTGGCTCACTTTGCTTTTCATCACACTTCCCTGCTTTCCTTTTTGTTCTGTGGATGAAGTTTGCGTTTCTGTAGGTTGTTCTTGTTTTTCTCATCTCTTATGGTTAGTTTTACAGGAATCTACCTGATGTGTGTTGTAAAGTTGGGAAAACACAAACATTTTTTATTCCACAAGCATATAAAATCCACTAAATTTTCTTTGTTGGATGATATAAAACTAAACAGGACTCCACAGCTAGTCTGGCTTCCACCACATTCTTAACTGAAGAACTAACATGAACTCTTAAAGCAACAGTACGCTATTATTCAAAAAGGAAGAAGAAAATGACCTATTCTAAACATAGATAATCTAAAACCATGTATCTATCATGATTAGTTTACGTTAACACTCACAAATTCCAAAGTTACGAACCATCTTCTAGAAATAGAATAAGAACGCTATGTAAGAAAAATAACAAGTTAATCCTTCAAACAATTCCAGCTTTTATATACGCCTGACCTTTCTGATGCTGAATTACAGTTGTATACTTGAAAGAAGAAGTAGTTTTCTTTGGTGAGAGGCATTGTCAAGCAGTTATATAAGCCCTTAACCACATGACAGATGATTGACAAGACCTAACAGATTTTAGTTTAATCATTAGATTTTTGATTTAAACCCACTGAAGTAAAACACATGTTTGTGTCTCTGCTTTGAAAAGAGGACTCTCTTAAATATATATAAAAAAATCTTTTTTATTTTTCAATTACATTTCCTCAGACACACTTAATACAAAGAAAAGTACAGATTCAAGCAGAAGACACTTTGACAACAACAACAAAAAAGTTATTACATTTCTGGTTTCTCGGTTTGCTTTGTGGTTTCATGGCTCTGAATGCAGAGCCTGGCAAAGTGCACTTTACTCATATCTTTTAATTTGCTGCAATTGGCTTTGCTGCTATCTCTGAAGTGGTTTTCATTGTCATAGTACAACAGCTATTACTGAAATGTTGATAACAAAGGAAAAAATCTTAAAAAAATAGGAGACATGTGTGTGCTCAGCCTGCTCAGGAAACTGTGAGAGATCCAGTGATTTTTTTCCGAGGAATTCGTAGATGTAGACAGAATGCAAAAATTGCTTTGCATTTTATTTGAATGCGGCTGAATGGATCACTGTCTTGGAGGATGAGAGAACAGCAATGCTTCGACTTAAAAAAAAAAGGCGTTCTAGGCTCCAGGCAAAATCACACCACTCTGCTCCCACTCCGCACATACCCTGCAGCACATTATTGCTTTAAGGGAAAATAATTTGCATCTAATAATGTGGACATCCAGTCCGAAGGGTCAACACAATCCATTAAAGGTGTTTCCACTGCGGTGCCTTTTATAGCACCACACAACAGTTTACCTACACAAAGAGCCTGTCCCTCAGTGCCCATGTGGAGCAATATTTATTGTGCAGGACCATGCCAATTTGGAGAATGAGTGTATTTACCTGTCTGTCAGTGTAAAAATGGTAATCATCTCTAGAGCATGCATTTCTGCTTGCCTGGCAAATATGCAGACACATTCGGTAATGCATGCTTTGCAACCATGCAGCAACCAGATAATGGCCGCTATTTGTGGAAAGATCATATGCTACGACTAACATCCCCATTGTGTGTTAACTATTTGTAGCAATTTCAAAATCTTTAAAAACCAAGTTATGGTAAAGTTTTACAGCAGACATAAACACGTTTACAGCCCGGATAAAAAAAAAAAGAGAAAAACTGTCTCAATAGCTAATTTTCCCATTCATAACTTCTTTACAGGGGATAAATATTTATACAACTTACCTGTTTAAATTATAATAAGGATGAAATTTATGCATAATTAAGGACGTGGCCCCCCTGAGTGACGGGCAGGTGACAGGTGGCGTGGGCTTCATTCGGTCCACCTCAGCTCACCCACTCCACCACTTTGCCCCGTTATGGATGAGCCACGAGTACGAGGGAGTCAGGACAGTGACGGATGGAGCCACCCACATTTAGCTTCATTTTGTGTCTTCAGAAACCTGTCAGTGACATGATGACTGTGTCCATATTTTATTGAGTGTATGAAATAAACCAATGAGCCCTGTGAGTATAGTCACTACGTCACCTACTTATCAAAGCCCATATTTCATAAAGACTCGGATTCATTTTGCTGTGTCATTTTGTAGTGTGACCCGGCCGTGATGGTTCTTGCTTTAATCCATCGTTTAAGCCACTCATCGCAACACAGAATCACTCTCATTCACAATCCATAAACAAAACCAGGCTGTGGTAAATCTCTCAGCATTATAGCGAGTTGGTTTTTGTTGTCTTTGGCCAGGCGACTGGAGCAGAAACACTGTCACTCACAGCTCATATCCAACAGCTCAGTCTTCATGGTCCTGGCTAGCGGGGCTGCGGCCCAATCACGACAGCCTAAGCCTCTGCTTTTATTCCTTCAGTGGTGATGCTGGCTCACACTAGTCAGCTTTGACACTGACAACCAGTGGCGTTCATGGGGGCAGGAATGGGTTGCCCTTTTTCCTCTTGGGTGAAAATTGCCCTTTTCAACTGGCAATCCAAACCTTTCAGGCCGTGCCCCGGTCCTTTCATGGGGCATGACCTTCTCCGGCTCAGCTGAGTTAGAGTTAGGGCTTTTATTTATTTTTTGCCCATTCCCCTGAAAACTGCCTGTGCAAAACACTGCTGACAACATGTTATCAAATGTGAAATAATCCACGGCGTCATCTGTGTGCCTATAGTGGGAAGCCATGTTGGCTGTCCGAAATGCCGATGTCAACTTGAGCGCCTCTGGTTCATCAGAGTTTGAGGGAGTGAAACGAATGTTATTTAAAAAAA
>CAFUXE010000265.1:152728-180627 GCA_903364295.1 Serranus cabrilla
TGTGTGTGTGTGTGTGTTGTTTTCTTTAAGCAAGTTCTGAATGGATTTTGCTTCCTTTGGTTCTTCTACATCTCAAGCCCCTAATTCATGTCACAAGTAGCCCTTTGATTTTCCAAACTCAAGGAGGAAGCATCTTTGGTGATGCTCTGTGTAGATTATTGAAATATTCTTTTATATTAGGGTCTACCCTTTCATCTGCTCATATCAAAACCCTCTTTTTGCTCTTTTTAATCTGCAGATGCGTGCTTGTGTTTGAGATTATAGTGAGAACTGTAACTCCCGCACCAGCAGGAAAGCAGCACTGCTGATTAAATACCACTGAAACATCAGAACAAAGAACTTAATAGCCTTTAACGTCACGGCGGACTCACAGTTCAACATATGGATTGTGTCTCATTGCTGCGTCTCAGCTGATTGTGATGATAATGATAGTGATGTTGGAGATGATGATGGTGATGAGGGTAACTGACAGTGATGATGATGATGAGTAGTGGAGTTCCTGTGAAGTCCAGAGAGCCCCTTTTATCTCTATTGTGATGTGATCGTCATCGCAGCAGCATGGAGGTCGTTTTCTGTAATTAGATTTTTTTATTAAAAAAGATTTTATACATCTATGCAATATTCATATTATATGGAAACATACTAATGAACAGTAAACATAGGTAGAGAAAAATAACATCTGCATTAATAATGTAAACAGCTGCTGTATAATTAAAGTGTCTCTTCCCTGAAAAACAAAGCTGTTCACTGCAGTGTTTGCCCGCATTGTCTGATTTACATCCAAATCGTTACTAATAATGTAGAATTCATTTAATTTTAGTGTTATTGTTTGAATATATTCTCTGTGATTTGGTTCAACAAACATTTGTTTTTGTGTTAACATGTGCTCAGTATCGCAGATGAAGCACAGAATTCCCCAAAGCATCAGTGTTGGGTAATGCTGTTCATCCCAAATAAGTTGTTAGACGGTGATGCGGGATTTTAAATCAAGGCCAACTATTACAACCAAATATATTATAAACAACACGCCTAGTGAAGCCCAGGTTATATCACCTTCTTTCATTCTTTTATTCATACTAACACTGTAATTGTAGCGTTAACACAGACACTGACAGTCATTCTGATGTAATTTAGACTGCAATCCACACGACTTTCATATCTTTGGCATGTGGGAGCTTCAAGGTTATTCCACATGAACGTGAAGAAGTACAAACCAACAGAAAACAGACCAACTGTAAAGCTGGATGACTGTCCATCCCATGAGGAAGCCTCCAACCCTGCAGGATGCAATGATCTCGTTGCAGACTGATGCAATTGGTTCAGATTGATTAAGTAATCAATTGCTTGCTGGTTTGTCAATATGATGGTTGATAGGGTGTGTTATTGTTGGGGAGGTTTAAAGATTTTATCTGTGTGGGCGAGGTGGTTGGCTGACTGACTTGGTGAGAAAGCACATTAAGGTTACCACTATTTGTCTCATAAGCTACTATTCACAGTGGGATCACCGGTTACTCGATGCTCCATGATGGATAGGCCGATAAATTAAAGGGTCCTGTTGGAGTTTTTGACCTCTCATTACGCTGTGGAGCATTGCGACACTGCATGCATGCATATGTGAGCACACACGCAGTGTCAGACACGTTCACGCCACTGGTTTCACATTACAGCGAGGTGACACGCAAAGAAACAAAGCAATGCACCAGTAAAGGCAATGAAGAGCAGCTAGCAAACCACCATTAATGTAAACGATTAGAGTGTCATGATTCAACAAATCCACAATTTCAGGTCATCATATGATTCAGTTTTTTATTTAAACTAATTTTATTTCTCAGCACTGATAGCTTGTCCATTTTTACACTTTTCAGTCTTGATTCACAAGATCAACAGATTTGGTTTCAAGACCTGACAACTGCCATTTATAGTGTCAAATTAGTTTTGTTTGGCCAAATTTTAACACATTTTTAAAAATGTGATGTAAAATGTAACAGGATGAGTTGCAACTGAATGCACCATGAAGTCTTTGTTCAGGGCTTTACCACGGCCACCGTACTTTTAGACGTGTTTAGACAAGTTTTAGACATGTAATTGACGATTTGTAGGCAAAAACGTCTCTACAGCACAATACTTCATTCAGAATGGTCACAACAACTACTGTGATTTAGATTTTGCACTAGTCCACACTGCTATTTTGAAATATTTCTCTGTGCAGCCCTACAAGTAAACAATGATTTATTTAAAATGGTATCAGGTGGGAATTAGAGTGCAACATGAATATTTCTACGGAGTGCTTCATGCTTACATGTTGATTATTTCTAATTTCATAAGATGATTGTTAACTGTGACTTTCGAGCCCGGCTTTGTGGTTGTTTTTATGAGGAAGGAAATGCACTCAACACGTAATTTTGGCCTCAAGGACCAACAAAATGTGTTTTGGGGAGAAAGACTGAATGAAAACATGACTTTTGTTTGTTTACAAGAAAACTTTATTGGGAGCCCTTTAAACAGTTTATTACTGTTTAAGTGTTGGTTTTATGGTGTGTGACTGTTTGGACTGAAACATTTTGTTGGCTGTCCGGGTTAAGGCTGGGCTAGTCTTGAAAGATCACAAACCTTGCAGCACTTTTAGCCAAATGAAAAGGATTATATTTATTACAGCAACTTTTCTTTATTCCGTAGGGAAGCAGGACTGGCAGCTAATCCAGCATTAGAGGTGTACTCAATTAAGTTAAAACAGGAAGTAATAAACTTGTGCTTGTGTAGCTCATTCCAGCAGAAACTGCCTGCAGGGAGATCTAAGTATCGACTTCCTGACTGTCGTGTAAGTACCTGAAACAAAGATGGGTGGCAGGCTAAAAGTTCTGTAATTTCTGATACTTCTGCACAGCTGCTGCTGATGCTCTAACTCACTGTAATTGGTACGTGAACAAAGGGATGCATTCTCCAGAGCAAGTGCTCCCTATAGGTGCAGTACTACCTCCCAACTTTTCAATTGTCTAATAAGCCAATTACTGCAACAGGCATACAACCCAATCAATCATAGTTAGGGACATGTTTGACAAAGTTGCAGGACTTGAGGGACTATCGCCGCTCCACTGTCTCACATCAATCATCTCACAAGTGCAAACAACTGCTGGGGAAGAAGGGAATTTCTGAGATGATTTTTTTTCTAACTGTAGTTGCAGATGAAATAATAGATTTCATCAATTTTCCTGTCAGTTTTCAATATTCATCCATTCATGTGTCCGTATCTGCATTCACTGAGGATATACATTATATCCTCCCTCTTATCATCTCTGACAGCCGTAAGCCTGCAGGGAGTTAGGCTGTGTGTGTGTGTGTGTGTGTGCGTACGTGTGTGAATGCCTATGGATTTATCTGTTTGTCTGAGCTAATCAATCATTTGCGGTGATTCTTAATTTTGATAAACATGTTTTATTGATTGTTTTATATCTTCATTGACTGCTGACTGCTCACTTCTCAACTCCTCAATCCTCTGGTCTGTAGGGGACGCAAGTCATCAACAGCTGCTTCAGTTACATAGCAAAGGCATTTCTGACGATTGGAAATGCTAAAAACAAGCCTTACCTGGTCTTTTACTTACATTTTCATCATAGAGCCTCATGCTTTTCATTTTAGCAGTCTGCAAAATTATTACAGGTTCACCTTTATTGTTATTTATAACACTCACCTGAGATGTGCCAGTGTATACAACGCTGCCATTTAAGTTATTTTCCATCAACAAATGAGAAATTAATAATAAAAAAAATCTGGGGGTGCACACAGCTCAGTGAACTAAACAGATTTAGTTGTGATTTAATTGCCAAAATAATCACAGCATGATGCCAATTTATAAAAAGTCTGAATTCCTGCTTTGTCAGATTTGTCAGCAAGATGACAAGTAAACAGCTTTTAAAATGTTTATTTTGTGAGTGGATTTGGATCGTTCAGAGCAATCTCAACACCTGGCGGAGATCTGACCTGTGCTGAGTGCACTTTTTTCATTTGGTCTTTCCTTGTTTATAGTTTGCTCCACAGAGGAAATGTTAACTGGGCATGTGTGCTAATCAAACTATTATTTATTAAAAAAAATAAAACAATACAGCTGAAATTATAAAAGAAAAAATAAGGCTAACCATGTTTTGTAAAAGCTTGATCCCAGTACGACGGGATGTTAAAACCTAGCAAGATATTGTAGTAGCATATTAAGATCAGTTCACTGTAACATCAGCTGGATGACATGTGTACTTTCACAAGCATACATAATATTGACATAAGTAGTTGCACAGATAAGCTGTTATGCCACTCTAGATAATAGACAGATACAATAAGTCATTACACTTGCATATATGCAGAGTGAGAGTGTTTTTCACCCCCATCTCCTGTACAGACAAGCAGCCATATGTGCTAAGAGCACAGGCACATGCCCCGAGGCTTCCACTATCCATGTGCTTCACGTGTTCTGCTGGAGAGAGGTGCAGAGGGGAAGAGAGGGATGGAAGGTGTGAGAGGGAAATAGACAAAGAAAAGGTTGGAAAAGGGAGATTTGAGTGAAGCTTGTGTCAGACACGTACCATGTTGGTGTCAGTTCCACTCCTCTTCCTCCATGTTAAGAAGTTTCTTTCTCCCTCAGAGGGACCAGCTGGTCCTGAGAGAGAGAGAGAGAGGATGGAAGAGATAAGAGTAATAGAAATAATAGAGAGGCAAGTGGAGGTATAAGATGAGATAGAAAACGGAAGCAGGATGATAGATTTGTTAACGCAGCATTTCATGCAGCAGTGATGTCCAATTACATGCCATGGAGAGCGCCGTTCTGTATGTGCAGCATTTCCATTCAACCAAACAACACAGTTCTTTCTCAATATTTGGTCTCGTGTCTCCTCTGACATTTTATTTGGTCTGCAGCTCTCAGTGCATGGAGAGTTGAAATGGCAAGTCATTGATTGTGCACAGTATTGTGCTTTGAGCGCATCTCAACATGCAGGGAAGGATCACCTTACATGTTCAGCAGGAGATTGTTCTCCGGGATCATTTAGAGATATTCTTTCCCCACAAAGTCATTAGTTTAGCGTTTGGGATTTTACAGTCACCCCCAAGCAGCTGATATCACTGATTACTTTCAAGCTGAGAGTGTGCAGCTAATTAGTGAAATCACCTGATGTATTCATTAGATCCTCTATCCCCTTTCCATAGCAATAAGCACATCTTCTTTTCATTGCAAATAATTGGACATCACTAATGATTACCTGACAAACGCGGGGATGTGTGAGTGGGGCTCCATTTGAGACACTGCCTCTTCAGTTTTATATATTAAATTAGTCTTTTCCATATTGTGTTGGTGGGATTTTATATTCAGTAATTGTGACAGTTAGTGCATATTAATTGGGAGACTGGCGCCCACTCTTGGAGCCAGGTTGGGGAGTGGAGCTTGAAGCCAAGCTGTACTCCTGGCACCTGTTGTTCCAATAACCCCCATAGCCTGGCTGAGCACAGCCTGAGGAAGCAACAGGAGGCCGCTGTCTTGTGGCCTCACCACCTGGGATATTGGACAAAGGCACAATAGGTAACGCCGGATATCTTCTGGGTGGTAATGCAGGAGTATTGGTTACCACAGCCTGTAATCACAGTCTATTGGTTCTTGTATACCGAATTTGCAGTCGAGTTTTCTTACCTCCCTTGTTCAAGATAGATCAAGGGCTTGCTTTGTCCCCTCTGCCCTCTTGACTTTTATGGGAAGGGAAGTGAATTGCAGCTGCAGTGAGAAAAATCTCCAGCTCGGGGACTTTATCGTGTCTTCCCTGCAAATCGCAGATGGTGCTGTCCCTCTGGCTCCATCAGCCTGTGACCTCTGATGTGCAGTTGAGCTTTGTACTGCTGAGTGCGAAGCGGCTGGGAAAGAGGTTAGCACCTTCAAATCTGAGGTCGTTGTTCAGATGAGAGGGGAGCAGCTGTATCAGGTGGAGGAATCAGAATACCTTCGGGGTCATATTCGTGTATGAGTGTAAGTGGGGCCAGGTGATTGACAGGTTCTTTTAGCCGCAGTAACGATGGAGCTGCATGGAGTGTGGTGGCTAAGAAGGAGCTAATCTGCTGTATAAGTGGGGGCTACAATTTACCAGTCATTGAGTGCCTCAGTCATCATTAGAGTTCAGGAGCTGCAGGTTGTGTCCAAAAGCATTAAATTGTGGAGACATCCTTTGGAAATGTGATTTCTCCGGAGGTCTGCTGGGCTTGTGCTTTGCAAGATCAATCAGTATGGGTTAAGTGTCCAGTCAGGATGTGCCCTTGGTGCCTCCCATTGTAAGTGTCACCCTGGAAGGGACAAGATGAAAGAAAGCTCGGTGATTACATTTGTCCGACTTGCTTTACCTGATGAAGGTCTAAGGACCGAAACTTTGTTGTAAGCTAAAGGACAGGGCGCAGGAAATCTCTCTTTTCTCGCCTTTGGACATTTCCTCCTACACACTTCTGTACAAGAAATTGAAGCTATGCATGAGCCTTCAGTCAAGCCTGAGCTCATCCAACTGGCCTGAAAAACCCACAAGATCCCCTGATGAGAAACTGGAGGAAGTTACCTGGGAAAGTCTCTGTTGTTCGTCATATTCGCTTAAATTAAACTGCAACCCTGAAGAGAACCAGCAGGAATAGAAAATGGATAAATGGATGTTATCAGTTGTACGTATGTAGGCAGGAGCTGTAGTAGTTATGTGAACAATAAAAGCAGTGAGCGTTGCTAACCACCCAAACTAGAGCTGGATCATTTTGATTATTTCACAGCTCACCTGATCCGTTTAGTTGCTCTTTGTTTTTTCGCAGCTATCAATGTGTCTTTTAAATGCTCTGAGCAACAGATACAACACATCTGAACGCTAGACCTCAAGAACCACTCACAAGCTCAGGAAGTGGGGCCATCTGAGGAGCACTTAGAGAGCGCAACCCTCTGCCAAGACCAATGGTGCGTTTGAGTCCCATTGTAATTGTAAATTAAATATCTCCTGATTTTAGATTGCTGGTGGGACAACACAAGACATTTCAAGACGTCAACTTAGGCTCAAGGAAACTATATTATTTACTATTTTCTGATGTTTTGAGGACTATTTGATTAATTGTTTAACCAAATAAATAATTGATACTTTAATAAAGAAGGAGTGTAAATGTTACTTACATCTCTACAGAAATGATGACTGCTTTAAAAGCAGAATTTAAATAACACTATAATCAGGATGTTGGCTAATATTACCTGTAGCACCTACTGTAAATTGGCTGCTAGACGTGGTGCTGTCAAGAAATAAAGTTAAAAAAAAAAAGATGTGAGTGAAGGAAAGAACCGAAAATATGCAGAGATCAACCAGAGCAAGACTACGACTAGATGAGTGTGGAATACATGTTCATCGAGGCAGGCAGTGGGATTTATTTTTCTGCTTTTATGCAGGTGAAGTTGAGTGAGTATGCATGTTATTTTTCATGAGATTTTCCCAGCCAGTCAATAATTCACACCAGCAACCTTTGAGTCATAGTCCCACTTCTCTGACCTCCATACAGAGCTCTGACTCACTTTACATAATATTTAATATCCAGATTCAGGGAGAGGCGCCACAGAAAATGACAAAATCTGCGACAGCATTTTTAGATAACAACCTCACTGTTAATCCCAGCGTGATAACAAAAAGAATACTGTTAAAAATAATCTCTTATCAGACCTTATATATAGCCAAACTCCTCTCATAATGTATTCTCTGTTAGTACAGGATGCTGCCTTGTTGAATCTAGTATGTTAATTATATTCATTTTTCATCATCTGCGCCGTGGATGTGCACTGATGCTCCGTTCCCCATTTGAGCTGCTGCCATTGAACTATTAAATATTTTGTGCACAGCCTCAATAAAAAAGTATGAAGTGCAAAGTTGCGATGAGACGGAGAGACAGAAACAGAGTGGTGTAAGGATAGATGGAGTAAAGGAGAGAAGAGTTTTGTTGTGTTTCTGAGGTGATGCCCACTTTGGCAAGTCAAACTCCCTTCACTGCTCTGTTCTGCTCTGCTCTACTCTGCGTGGGTTGTTGCTGTATAAATAACACTCTCAGAGCAGATCAGAGAGAGAGAAAGAGAAAGGGAGAGGATGAGGGAGGCAATAACGGCAGAGAAAGAGATGCTGAGGGAGACAGGGGGGAGGAGTGGGGGACGCATGGGGGAAGATGGAGAGAGGAAGAGAAGGATGGAGGAACACAGCTGATCAGAGTGATATTAGATGTTCAAGAGGAAGAGAGAGCGAAGGGAAGAGAAGTGTTGGGAGAGAGAGAGAGGTGATTGAGAGGGCTTGTAAAATAATTGAACCATATATGGTAACAGTTAAGTACGAGGCGATTTGAGAGGATGAGAGAGAGAAAGAACAAGTGTGAGAGAGGAATGGATGTGAAGATGTACAGTATGAACTCTTCAGAGAGAAACGGAGAGACTGTGTGTGTGAGTGAGTGTGTGTGTGTGTGTGTGTGTGTGTGTGTGGTGTCATGAGATGGCCTGTCTTAGGCGGTTCTTGTATGACACCATCAGCGTTAGTCATGGGGGAAGATGATTAATAGTGTAAAGATACTGCAGCAGCTCATCACTGCCAAACAGCAGATCTCAGATCGTTTTGCTTACATGCACAACAGCTAATCCGACCAGACTTTTTCTGATTTGAATTCAACCTCAACATATTGAACCTATACGGTGACAGTGAGACAAACACTTCTCCCTCTGCTCGTCGAAGGGGAGCGCACAGTTTCCAGGTTCGTTATCAAATCAGTTGAAGTTGTGACCTTTCATAAATCTCTATATTCTGTTCAGGCTCGGTGATTAATCAATTACAATTTAGGCTTCCAATGATTATGAAAGCAACAAGATAATCAAGATAAAATGATTATTGTGACTCATTCACTGGAGGACGTTTTCATCCGTTTACTGACTGGAAGATGTTCAATGTAGATTTTAGTTTAACATATTTGATCTCCTAATTCTGGTTTTAATTTATTTTTATGTATTATTTTACATATTTAGTTTTATATTTAGGAATTTCGTAAGGTTGTGGCAGTGCACAGCAACATATTTAATCTAATTTATTTTGGTTTTAATTTCTTTTTATGTAACATTTTATATCTAATTTTAAGTTTAGGACTTTTCATTAAGATGTTGCAGTGCACTACAACATATTTGAATTACTTTTTTGCCTTTTTTTTGTATTATTGTATATATTAAATGTTATATTAAGGGGTTTTCATTAGGCTGTGGCAGTGCACAGCAACATATGTGAACTAATTTATTTTGGTCTAATTTGTTTTTATGTAATATTTTATAATAAGTTGTTGCAGTGCACTTCAACATATTTGGACTACTTTATTAATTGGTCTTAATTGTTTTTGTATTATTTTACATATTTGATTTTATATTTAGTCGTTTTCATTAGGTTGTGGCAGTGCACTAAAACAAAGTTTTATTTCTTTTAACTGTACTTTTATATTACTCACATAATAGTTTTTTAAGTTGAATTAGATTTAAGTTTTAGGAAAACCAATTTTTTTAAAAAGACAATAATAATCATAAAAAAGTTTAATAAATGCATGATGTTTCCGATGAGTAATTGTGTTACATAATCACAAACCCAATATTGGCCAAAATTGTGATTATATTTCTTGCCATCACCGAGCAGGCCTTCCAGTCGTGCAGGTTTTTCTAAGTTGACTTCCATGATAACAACTCTTAGATCTGCTGGTTTCTTAGATCGATACATACGATGATGAGGGCTGAGTGAGGCTTCAACTGAGTGTATGAAGCGTGTTGTCAGACCTCAGTGAAAATCAAAGGTGGCATTGATGATCATTTAAATATGAGGATAAAAGGCACATTTTCTGACAGTCTCTTCCAGAAGACATGCATAGGGTTGCATTCAGCTGATCAGATTAAAAATGAAAGATAGAAATTAAATAAAAAAGAGAGCATAAGAGAGGAAGTCCGCTTTTATAAAAAGATATATAACAACCAGATGAAACAAGTGCCTCCCACCCTGCTGCCACAATATCTCCAAATAATTAAGCCAACATTGTTACAGTGACACGATGATCAAACTAGCTTTGGTCATACGGCACAAAAATCATGTTAGTAATCATCTAGAATTGTAGAAAGACTCGAGGCACCAGATACAAATTGTAATATCCCCATGAAATTAAAGTGCTAATATGCAACATTTAAATTAAAGACGCACTTCCGTCAGATTACCAGCCGATCATAAAGCCGTGATGAAGTCCTTGTCTTTCCATTTGACAGCAGGTATGTCCATTTTCTTCCAGAACAGTGCGATTTTCCTCCCATTGCTGCGAGGTAAAGACCTAGTCCTCTGGGTAGATTACAGGTGTACAGTTTGGCTTAAAGTGGAACTTCCTCACCAATTACATGGCTCATGCTATAGTAGCTGAATTCACAGTAAAACCGCTGAAGGGCTGCACAGACAGGATGGAAAAAGAATCTAGAGTGGCACAGTCTTAACTTTGCCTCTTGAGTGTTATGTGGCCTTGTTCATTGTACAAGTATTAGAGCAATAATCTATAAAAATTTAATTTTTATATCAAGTAAATCTTGTATTTGATTTGGTTACCTCATTAGATTTGAGGTATTTGAACAGGCACCTCCCAACGTATATGTATACGGCTGATAACCGATAACACCTATTTCATGGGCTGATCAAACTTTGAAGCAGGTGCTCGGCATTGGTAACACAAAACTAAGACTTCTTCAGTCTAAAGATAGCTGCTTTTGGTCATTTTTGTAACCAGATCTCGAAAAAAAAAGGACTATTTCTATGTTTTGCCAATCACCACAAGCATTCTTAGATGTAATCCAACGTGATGGCCCACTGCCCCAGCAGTTACAACCCATACAGTCTGTGGTGGTGAAGTCAAGCGCAGTGTGTCTGATAGAGTTGGCAGCTCAGCATTAAATGTATTTATGTAATAATCGCTTACATGGAGATAAGTAGTGGCTTCGATTCACATGATGGCAAAATATCAAATGAAGTAGGAAAGAAAAGGGATCTAATGAAGTTTTCTATTTGAATGCGTATCACTTCAGAGCGCCGGTATTGAAACTGACAGCCCTAGTTTGTGTCTTACAGTAAAACATGCAAATTCTCTACCAGCTTCATGCATTTCCTCCATCATGCCTGCTCTCTATGCATCTTCTTTCCTGGAAGATGAGTCTGTTGAATGTGATAAATCAAAAAATAAAGATAGCAGACCTTTCCCAGTGAATGCTCCTTATTCAGTTTAGGACCAAAAAAGGTAAAGGAAGTTATTACGTGTGTGTGTGCATGTGCGTGTGTGTGTGATCTAAAAACATCCTAACAGGCCTAACTGCTGGATTGTACAACTACATTTGTTTATATAAACGTGTTTAGAGACATCATTTATCATTTCTGTGTGAACATGTGATGCAGTAAACAAAATTAAATCTTTATTAATTTCACCCCAGCAGTGTGTGATTTTGTGTGTGTATGTGTGTACGGAGCAAATGAGCAATATGGAACAAAATGGCCTACCTCGCTGCAGCAGTTTAATGATGGCCAGAGGTGTTGCTGCGCTCGCTGATGGTGATGCATCCTAGAACATTGTTCTCCAGACCAGTACTAATCAGCTGTTATTGGTGCGAGGCTAGCTAGCAGAAGATTTGGATTGAGAGAGGCCTACATCACTGCAGCCAGCTAATGATGGCCGGCGGTGCTACAAGCTTGACACATCCTAAAAGATTGCATTACAGATCAGCACACTGCAGATGCTTACATCACATGTGTAACTAGCTTCATATAGATTATCTTCACATTTGATTAGTTTTGCTGCAAGAGATTGTGATTATAAGAATATTCTGTTGGGAACTGGGGTTGTGTGTTGGCAAAAATCTGGTCATGCTATACATATCGTGATGCAGGGGTTATGATTTAATGTGATACTGTAAGAAAAACGATATACTGTGAATTTGGAATCTGAATTTGGAGGACCGTCATAGTGGAAATAACATTTCAATTCTAAATCTATAATGGGTATAAAATGGGTATAAATAGCTTGTGGAAGCTAGCTATCGGAATTAAACAACAAGTTCAACAGCCAATTTGCATGTATCTGAAGAAAGAAAGAACAAATCAAAGACATTTTGTATTACTGGTAGAGGAGATGTCGGAAAAACAACTTTAAATAACCCTAAATTATGTAAATGACTCAATGGTGCATTCTGGTGCAGCTTGTAAACTCAAGCTGTTATTGTAAAATACCTTTCTGCCATCTAGTGCCATGTTTTTTTCTTTTATCAGTTTGGTTTAATACATTTATTGTTGTTACATTATGAATGAAAAAATTAATGAATTGAAATTTGAACACATGGCTTTATTGTGGAACATTCCAACAGGTGGCGATACGTGACACTTGATATCCTGTAGCTTTTGAAAATGAGAAAACAGTGGTTAGCACATAAAACCAATGATTTCTTGATAGTCTAATATGCCGTAGCTTAAAATTTTAAATTGAGTCGTATCGTGACCATAAAATCAAAAGTAAAATCGAATTGTGACGCTCCTCATAATGAATACACCACCATATGTATAAATCTGAGTTTTAAAAAAGCATACTCATTTTCTGCGATCACGACATTGGGGTTTGTAGTCATTAAAGTCCCCGTAACAGCCAACATTTTAGCTTTTTTTTTGCACAATCTGTCTGCTAAAAATCTTTGCATGTAACTTATGAATGAGTCTTTCTGAGAGAATCAACACAGTGTCACAAAACATGAAATCCGTCACTCAAGTGAATCAGTATTTTCTTCCACCCCTAAAGGGAACAGTGCGTCTGAGCTAAAAGCTATATTTAGTAGCTTTGGTTGAGCAAGGTTTTTTTTTTTACAAGTGTGGAAAATAACAAAATGGTAAGAAACAACCAACTCAAATGTCATCTGATAATAGAAATCCAGTTCAGAGTGACACCACTATAATCTCAGTAATGGGTTTCCTGTGTGGCAGCCAGCAGATTGTCATTATACATGTACTGGAGGCGGTGAGATTCTTGACCTCACTGACAAGCATCGCGTCTGTTAGGTGTAAGTGTCTCCTCTGTGGTGCAGTGTTGAATATTCTGGCTTTTCTTATGATTATTTCTTTTTTAAAGTTGTGCTGTTATGGCAGAGAGGAGATGATTCTCACATCGCGGCTACGAGCGAAGATTCTTTATCCCGTAAGAATGATCCATGAAATCACGCACAGAGTCAAACTAATCCCGTTTGAATGGTGTTATTGTTTGAAGAGCGCGGCTCGGTTCTTCTGCAGGGGCAAATTCAGTGCTAGTACAAGTAAATACTTGCCTAGCGCCAATACTGGCAGATTGGCGCTAGGCAGGGCTAATGCAGGTGCCAAGTGGAGTGTTAAGTGCTAGCCATGTGATGCGGGCCTATGGCTCCTGTTGCTGTAATGAGAGCGGCTCGTTCTCAGTCTCGCCCGGCTGCTGCTAATTGCCTTAATTGAGAGAGTGACCTACATCTGAGAGAGGCTTCGGTGGATCAGCAGAACAGCTGGCAAACCTGCAGAAGGAAGGGGAGGGAGGGAGGGCTGAAAAAAGGAGGAAATGGAACGAATGAGAGAGAAATTAGGAGAGGCAGAAGTGGATGCAAGTAGGAAGACAAATGTAGTCCGACTCTGAACAGATTGTTGAAATAAACTTTTTAAAGCAACTCCTAATACTGTTCTTTTTTTATTTTGTGCACACACGCTTGGCTGGATACACACATCATGATTTTTTGACTCAATTAAGCATCAAATGTTCCATCAAAGCCAAATTGAACCAGTAAATGATAGTTAGAGGGAGAGAGTGGAAAGGAAAACGGATAAAAGGAGCGAGGGACAGGGGGGAGGCTGGCAGTGACATCATGCTTTTAGAGCAGAGGCCGGCCCTCAGGCCAGCGCTGAATACACTCCTAACAGTCTTGTGTACTTCCCTCGGACTGAATTATTCAGCACACTCCTGATGGAGAGACTGACTGTGACTGTGTGTGTGTGTCTGCATGTCTGGGTGCTGCGGTGCATGTACGTGCATGCATGAATGCATTTGTCTAGAAAGCGAGAGAAAGAAGAAGAGTATAGATGAATATAAGTTCTGTGTGCATGTTTGTGAATACAACTTTTTCTTTATTTGTGTGCTAGAAAGGGTGTAGGAGAGAAAGGCAGCTTGGAGTCATTGAATGGGCTTGTGATGTGTGGGTGGCTGCTCAGTTTGTGTGCATGTGGCGAAGTGTGTGCGCACACGTCTGTCAGGTCTGTTGAAGTAAATGTGTGTTTCAGATTAGACAGTTCAGCGACTTTTTGTCCCTTTTCTAAAAAGAAATGGTGCTCAATCAATCCTCTTTCTCCCCTAAATCTCATCAGAGTGCTTGTGGATGTCCCTCCTCCATCCCACACACACACACACACAGACACACACACACACACTGTAACACACTGTCTCTCTCACTGTGTTTTGGATTTTAAGCTGCAGTGCTCTTCTGTGTGCCCCCATTTCTTGTTTTTGTGTGGGTGTGCATATGTGGGTGTGTGGTCTGTGTACTCTTTCTCTTAGTGTGTGTGTGCTTTGTGTGTTTTTGCCAGTGTGTGTGTGTGTGTGTGCGTGTGTGGACAGTGAGTGTTGGGGTTTGATCCTGTGCTAATGATCTCCCAGTGGCTCAAACTTCTGTAAAGTGTGTTGAGCAGGAAGGGGGAGGGAGGGAGGAAAAGGGAGAGGAGGATGTGAAAGTGAACAGTGCCTGATCATCATAATCATCATCATCTTCGTCATCAAACACACACACACACACACACACACTATGCTGCTCTTGTGGAGTAACCCCCCAGTCACCGGCTTCAGAGCCTCCACCTATCGTGCTCTCCACTCGAGCAGGAGCATCCGCGCTGGCAAAGAGCTGCACCGAGAGCTGCAGCATCAAACCGGCTGGTGACAGAAGGATGGAAGGAGGGGTGGATGGATAGACAGATGGATATAGAGAGCCGGCATGTGATGTGTGTCATACTCGCACTCTCCTCAGCACACGCATGCACAGTAGGAAACGTCATCTGCAGACAGTCAGATATTGGAACTGAGGTTTTTCTCTTGTTTCTTTTTATTGAATGTCACACGGAGGGGTTTTCTCACATATCTCTCTCACTCTCTCTTCTTCTTCTATCTCTCTCTGTCACTCTCTCCCACCTTCCCCTCTCCGCTCTCCCTGTCAACTCCCAGCTCATCTTCTTGCTTACACGGACTGTAATGCACTTTTGTTTTTCTGAATGTGTTAGCACTTCCTCTACTTCCTCCCCGTTCTCCGAGTCTTGCCTTACCTCTCCTCCCCTCCCTCCCCATCTGGAAAAGATCTGTCTCACTAATAGGAGGCCTGGTAAATTAGCCCTTCTATCCTTCCTCTCTATCGCTCCTGTCTCCTCCCTTCTTCTCTCATCTATCTCTCCAAGCGTGCGCTGCCCAATAGAGCGCACTCATGCACACCCACAGATACAGACATAAAAATACATACGCACAAGTACAGATTTGCCCCGTTTGTGGGTCTGTCTGTTTGTCTCCAGGTTGGGTGCTGGCTAATAGGGCGTAGTAGGTAATGGCAGCCGTAGCCTATTATCTCTGCTCTGCTGTCTAATAGCCACTGGCTTTAAGCATCTGCCATGTAGCTGCTCTAACTCCCCCAATGGACACTTAGCAACTTTCCGCATCCACTGATAGACACACACATAAACACATGCACAACCCACCCCCACAGATGCACAGCAGAGATAATATACACACCGCCAAAAGTCATTTGTGCATATCTGAGTGTGTCTGTGCACGTGTGGGTGAATGCAGCAGTATTGAGTGTATGTGTGTGTGTGGTTATCACTTCTAACACACCATGCCCTGACATTCGGTATGCTCTCTCTTCCTTGGGGAGCACTGCCTTACTTTAATTAGTAAAGGAAATAGATTTACTTATCTGATCTTTGACACATTGGCCACACACACACACGCGCGCACACACACACACATACACACACACACACACACACATCTGCTTGGTGCACTCAACCACGCAGCACATCGACACCTATCCATTACCAGTGTGGTGGAATGCCAGAGCGGGAAGCAAACACATTGTGTTCTCAGGCGTGTGTGTTTGTGTGTGTGTGTGCTTGGGAGAAATGAATCTGCTCCCATCTGTAGACTGACCATTGATTTGCCATGGTAACAGTGGATGGTGACTGTCGTGTGAACAAAAGCGATGAGAACAAGTGGCTGTATTGGAGAGGGAAGGAGAGAGGGGGGAGAGGGGACCAGTGGTGGCTTTAAACTGGGAAAACACGGGGGCACACTCAGCACAGGCTGGAAGAGGAGAGGATTAACGTGCGTTAGCCTGTTGCTGGTTTAACTAAATGTAGCAACAAGATTTTTATGTGTGTATTTCAGAAAGCGAGAGCGTGTGCACAATAGTGTTGTGGGAGTGTTTTTGGTATAAAAAGGCTTACACAGACCTGAGTAAGGCTTATATATAATGAATGAATCCCCCTTCAGCTACCGTTTTTCTTTCCTCTGCAGAATTAGTGATTTGTCTAACCCCCTCCTTTCCCCGCAAACAATCTCTGCAAAAGCCCTTCACCACTTTCCAGCATTCCTCCCAGAATCCACCCTGCACCCAACCGACATGCCCTCTGGAAGCCTGTGTCATTGTATAAACTTATTCTGCGGCATTTAGTAAACATTATGCCTCTGCTGTCAACAACTCACTTAAGAAACACTGGGCTAATGTAATTTTAACCAAAACGGGGATAAACCAATGTTTTAGTATTCAGCAGGGCCTGCAGCTCTTCTCTAAAAGCTGAAAGACTAACACACTGTGAATTGTCTAATTAATCTTCTGGCTTGTGGTGTTCCTACACCAGCCAGATCCTTTTGTTTTGCAGTGGCACTGGACATGTGCCCTGACCCTGGCCCGACTGGCCGTCCTGTTCTCATACCTGCGGCACTTGGCCTGCTTAGCATGGTCCAGCAATCAACAAAGCTGAGGTAGTCAACTGGGATGGGCTGACTCACCGCTTGCTGCCATTTTTACACCAGGCCTAAGGTTTCCAAAGTCCAACAGAGTCACCATCAGTGGGTTGAGAGAGACAGGCAGAGAGTAAGAGAGAAAGAGAGAGAGAGTGGGATTTTTTTTCACCCAAAGGCACTTCAGCTATAAATATCAAACTGGCAATACTTTGATTTGCCAATGAAGGCTGACAGAGGAGGGAGAAGGATGCAGGGTCCTGCTCAGTTCTTGAGCTGTTTTAAATTCATTCACCGATGGGGGAAGAGAGAAACTGAGGGAGGAATAGGGTCGGCTGTGTCATTAATTTTCCATGTAGGGGGATGAAATAACATTAACATCTCTTTCTCTCAGAAGCTCGATAAGTCAAACAGTTATTATTACTGAAAAAGCAGCGCGCACACACCATATATGGACGTGCATCTTATTTTCTTCCTGCCACACATGCTTGTGCATGTATGTGTGCGTGCGGATGTCACAGCCTGGACAGACACTTCAGTTTTAATAAAGCAGAGGCCTTTCAGCACTCTGGCGGATCCTGCTGTAATCTCTTCTAAACAGGTGTTGTGATTAGCCTCTGCCGTGAGCAGCATTCTGACACTTGGATAGGCAGGGCCAACCATGCACACAACCATCGGCTACCACTCAGGAGACAGATTTAACCGCCGGTGCTTGGCAAGCGAACTTCCACCATCCAGTACAATGAGCTTTGTTGAGGTACTGCTCGGAATGTATTTTTCCGTCCTAAGCCAAATAATTACGTCGTTTCTTTACAATATTCAAGTTGATTTCTTAGCTGATGCAGCACCATATGTGAGAGAGTCAGCACTGCAGAGCACGGCTCCTGATTTATAGGGCGGGCAGAGTTGATGGATCATTTCTCTGAAAAATGTTTTTTAAACGCAGCTGAAAAACATGTCCATGTGTGTATGGGGTATTTATCAGCAAATTACAATATTAAATCGTAATAATAACCTGAGCAGTTATTTGATCGTCACGCGGTTTACATTTTGAATAATCTGCAGAAGAAAGAAAACAACTACTCAGCTTGCTTTGCAGTCCCAATTAGAAATAATCCTCCTCCGAAGAACATCTGCATTAGAAAGTTTTGCTAATGAAATCAAAATGTTCTAAGAGCCTGTTTGTGCTTCAGTCCCAACCAAAAAATGAGGCTGTTTCACTTGCATATTTTACTTCTTATTTGTCAGTGCCTGAGACAGCAGCAGCTCTGTTATTACTTCACAGTAATTACAGGATATTTACCATTTCCCCCTCCTCGTTAACTACATTGTGAATAATCAAAACTTAGCCCAGAAAATAAATAGGTTTTCATCCACTTTTACTACAATAGACAATTGGATAAAATAGCAACAATTCAGACAGAAATTAGCTGAACATCAGCTCTCCTGTTACTGAACTTTCAGGCGCATCGCAATTTTATTTCGGAAATTGACCGAAATGAGCATTCAGTTCCAAATATCAGGAATAAAAGAAGGATCAGCGATATTTAAAGTCCCCTGAAATGTCTCACCTTAACTATACTGACTTGAATCTGTGCAAAGTTTGTCACTAGAGAGGCGTTTTCACATCTGTGTGCTGGAGAAAGGAGATACAGTGCACATCTGATATTCAAATGTAAGCAAAGGAAGCTACATTAGCTACATCAGGACTTGGAAAAGCCATCAAAGAAACCCATTGCAAAACACACACATTATCGATTATCCACATTTTCTTGAAGTGTGAAAGACTAAAATTATTTTGGGAAGAGATGCATGAATTGACGGTCAAGGTACTGAAAACTCCTCTGGACATTAGACCAGCAAGATGCCTCTTTGGTGCAGAACTGGACAAAACGATGGACCCTACATCTGTGACAAGGACTGGAATAATATCCTATGTGGCAAAGAAATGCATCTTGTTGAACTTGAATGACCGAGGGTCTCCAACACTAACAAATTCAGAATGAAACTTTACGTCTTGAACAACGTACTTATATTCTAAGAAATAATTTGGACATACTTCTAAATGCGATCCCACCTAATGAAAAGGAGATATATGCATTGTGACCATAGCTGAATTATTTTAATTTTAATTTTTATTATTTTTGGTAGTTTGTTCGTTATCTATTTTATTCTCATTTACTTATTTATTTTACTATTACTATTGTTTTGTTTATGTATGTATGGGTATATGTGTTACTGTGTGTGTTAAATGCTAAAAACAATTGACGGCTACTAGCTAACGAAGAACATAAACAAGCTAAAAGATGCTAACTACATTTTTACATCTTGATACGTCTGCTAGTCATGCTAGAACTTTGGTCTGGATGCTCAGCAATGTTTGCTTTAATGCAGAAAATAGACAGGATGGCTGAACTACTGCTGAAGTCTGCAGACTGTGAGCTGCGTGTAGTAAAAATTATTTTTAAAGTAGAATTTAAAAATGTAAATGACAATTGTCAGGGCTTTAAACCAGTGAATTAGGACTCCACATTATAACAACGGCACAGCAATCACTGATGAAAAAAGTTTTTTAAAAGTTTCAAAATTTAAAATTGAATCAAATCGTGACCTAAAAAATGAGAATATAATCAAATCATGGATTCAGAGAATCCTTGATTAACAGCCATATTAAATCCTTAAATAATGATTAATTCAGTTTTTTGAGAAATCCAACTGAGGGTAATATCTCTGGGTGTCAGATAAAAAACTCAGCCCCAGTATATATGCAGTATTACATGAAACAAACTCCCAGTTGAGATAAATAAACGGCTGTGTTGAGAGATCTTACCTGCTTCAATCACTGTGGGCACATCTCTGGCACATTACCAGGAGTGTGACACTGGATTAAAAATGCACTAATCTCCTGATAATCTCATCATGTATTAGTAACTGATAATTGGTTTTTGCAGCACTAAAAATCCCGACAAACCTGTAAAAAATCTCGACTGACACGCTGACAGCAAAGAAATATATTACACGGTCATGATGGATGACTGTACGTTCTTCAAGGCAGCAATATGTCTGCCAGCTGTTTTTAATGGATTTCTGAAAACAAATGTGAGTTTATGACTTCCCTGAGATAATTACGGCAAACCTGCGCTCGAACAGACTGTATTAGTTTCTGACTGTGACACATACAGCGTGTGGTTCACAGTTTTTATGGCCATTAATGGGAAAAGAGTAAAATTACACTGGTGTTGCACTTAAATGTTTTCACAGAAAAATGCTCAAGGCAGCACATCCCAGACACAAATTAAGCGTCTCGATGAGAGGTGAACCACTTCTGTATGGAGGCGAAACAAGGCCACAAGCATCTGGATCTAATAAGCAACTTAATGATTTTATTAGAACCAATTCAACCACCTTTTGACATTTTGATGGGAATTCATTTATAGCTTTGAAATATTTCACTTTGAGAACCATCCATCTCAATTTGTGTTTGAATTCTCTTATTTAAAATGTTAAAATGTCATTTTGAGTTGTCAAGAGTAAATATACACTCACTGAGGTAGATGATTTCCATTTTTATTTCTGTTTTACACAACATCCCAACTTTTTCGGAAATGTTGTAGGTATCAGAAATGGCTAAATTAGAAATAATCGACATGGAAAGCAAAATGTTTTCCTGAAAAAGTTCCCTTTCACAATTTGATGTTCAGTTGCTTTTGAGATTCAAACCCTCGTGGCCTGTTTCTCCTTCTATAGAGAAGTCGTTTATGTCTCATCCTGACACTTCATCTGTGTCTGGGATTTGCTGCCTTAAGCATTTTGTGTGAAAGCCAGTTTAGTGTAAAAGCAGTCGACTTTATTTTCCCCATTACCATTAATGGCCACAAAAACCCACCACTGTCTTTGCCTCAATCAGAAACTGACGCCGTCTCTTCTTCTGTCTTTCCTTTGCCTCCATACTTCTGTTACACTTCTACCAAAATTACAGCAGGTCCACTCTGACTGAGTGCTGCATAACTCTTTAAAGTTTTCTGTGAAACTTTCCTGTGGATTGACCAAAGTGAGTGTTTGGTCGGAGTTGGAAAATGTGTTTTTCAAGTGTCAGGAGACTCGCTGTATTCCAGTCCCATATTACATTCTGCGGTTGTGTCGTAATGCTGAGAGCTTTGTCGGTCCGCGGCCGCGCTGCTGTCCATTACATGCTTGTCTGAGTTAGTGGTGAGACCTAATGCTTCACTGGTCTGGGCTAGGCTATGCTAGCTTGGGGGCTCTGCGCCATGTTAAACGCTATTCTGTGTTTGCCTGGGGAGCGTGAGGCTGTTAAATACTACAGTAGACTTAAGCATTGGGACCCACCTCTTGTTAAATACTGAAGTAGTCTTTGTTAGCATTGGGAGCCGATGTCTGCAAGCTAAATGCTATAGTTCTCTGCCAATCCTGGGACTGTGGAAAGTCTATGTTGGGGTAGTGGATGTGGGCTCTGGGACCTGTCTCTGTTCTAAGACTGAAGAGCTTTCAGTGCTTAAGGGACCACTGCTTGTTAGCTATTGAGGGACCTTCCTTTACATTCTGTTAGTGTCAAGAGAATTTTTTATGCTATGTCTCTGCTATAGAGGCTGTCGGCTGTGCTGTCCCTGCTCACAGCTTTCAGCAATGTTTAAAGAATGATGTCTGAAGTTATATGTTTGAGGTTATATGTTTGACTATTATGCTCATGAAACTGTTATTTGTTTCTGAAGTCGTAGCGCAGTTCAAACACTGAGAAATCAATGTGTATGTGTAGATTTATTTTGTGCCTGTCGGTACCTCAAAAGCTTTTTTAACACAAACAGCTCTTTTTTCTCTCTCTCTCTGTGTCTCTCTCTCTCTCTGGATATTCTTTGGCTGTGTTACTTCCGACGCTGGTCAAGTGACGGCGGCTTCCTCTCCGAGGCTACCCTAGGTGTTTGTTTGTAAGTGGCTTTCCTGAGCTAATTCTTTGTTAGCGGATGGATTTAGAGCGGTGTTTGTTAGCACTGGGGTTTGCAGAACATCTGCTGAGCATTTACAGAGAATTAGGCTGCAACAGAAAATGTGTCCTGTCGACCGGTGTAGCTTTTTCATGCAGTTTTACAGGCCCTTGTTTAGTCTGCATACCTTTCATCCCACTAACATATTAACCTGCAGTGTTTAATTAATCCTAATTACACTGATAAGGTCCAGCATTGCCAGCTGGAGTCTAGCTTACAAAAATATCTCCTGTAATACCTGAGATGACCTTCCTCTGCCTGGATTGTATGAATTTTTTAAGCACTAGAAACATAGGCAGTCTATCACCCCATATGCACTGATCCTTTTTTCCAGACATGTATTAAAGATGACATCACCTGCTCAGCCACTACAAACTGTAGTCAGATATTCTGGTTTATTTTGCTGCAGTGGTTTAAATTAAAACCCTTTTTTAACAGCATACAGCAGACATTTCCACTGAAGGATGATTCTGTTGTGTGAAGCGTCCCTGTAGGCAACGCCACTTCAGCTCATTTCCCACCGGACAAATAACCCACAAACATCTGGCTTTTTTCTTGAGTGGGAAAGGTTAAAATCTGCATTTATTCTCAGGACTAATGACTCTGCAGCAGTTACAAGTATTTAGTTGCTAGTGATGGAAACACGACACCCGGGTGGATACACAAATCTTTGCCCCTTTTCTGGTGAGATGTTATGACTCGAACATTTAAAAAGGGACCTTTTCAATATTAATTAGCTCTTCTGCTTAATTAAGGGTCATGTTTCACTCAGTGGAAGTCCAACTCAATAAATCAGCTATTATAAAAAATCTGCAAAATGTGACGTTAAAGCAGATGAGCATCTGAACATCAGGTTTATTCACTTCACATGGAGCTAAAATGAATGCTAAATTATTAGATGCATGTCAAAGCCACAGTTAGGAACTTGTCATGTCTTCCAGAACTGTAGCAGAACTGTAACTTAAGGACATTTTTTAAACTGCATAAGCGTGCAGAAGGAGCTGTTAATATTATACGTCAGACTGAATTGAAGTCTTTTTTAGGGGTCATGCAAAGTCATACGTTATAGTTTAGGAGTGTTGTCTGTGGAACAGGAAACCCAGATCTGTTAAATCATGCAATATGTCAACAAAGTCTGGAGAGCAGTAAGACAGGACCGTTTGTGACATTGAACATGTCGCACCAGAAAAAATATAAAACAGAAAGACATAATCGTCTACTGGCAATGGAGTCTTTCACCCATTTTTAGCATTTAAAAAAACCTGCATTGATATACACATTTTTGTGGGTTAGGGTATTAGATATCTAGAGCTACAAGACCACAAGTTTATTAGAAAAGAAATGGCACATATACCATATTTAACATTTTACACCAGTCTGTGTCTCTGCTCGTTTTGAAGACAGTAATTACACTCGTTGCCTTGAACGTATCTTAATAGAACCCAGTAAACCACCTTAAAGGCTGCAAGTCCTACTTCTTTTTCCCCATGAGAAATTCTCTGTCTAATCATTCTGATAGCTAATTATTTGGCTTTCTCATACATCCTCCCAAAATGCCCCATAAAAATATCCGCTTGGATTCCCGCGTGGTGAACGAGACAGCCGTGACCTAAAGTTCAAGTAGGATTTTATTATTTTATGTTCATCTCAGTGGAAGCACATTTTCATCACTTTCATTTGGACCGGACATATTTATTAATTACCGGGGCGGTGACCTTGATCCATTTGAAATACTACAAATATCATTTGTACATTAATTTTGGTGTTACCTGAAACCTGAAGACTTTCTGCACTGTGCAGCCAGTGAATCTGAATGTTCAGTCCAACAGAATAATGTGTGGATGTATTTCAATCCTTTAGCAGAACATTATTCAGCATTTGTAACTATGGCTTTGCTTTTTTTCCTTTTTTTTTTGGGTGACTTATTTTGCATTTTGCATGTGACCCTTGCATACTTCACTTTGTTGACAGAAAACTTATTTTGCATAGCTAGTTTGTTTGCACTTTTGTGCAGTCTTGTCTGGGATGGTACTTAGCAGCATCTTGGGGCCGTACTTTGTCAAGCCAACTTAATGTAGCTGCGCCATCCTAACTGACCTACTGCATTAAATATTAATATAGCACATTGCTGGCCTCATCATCATCGTCCTCCTTACCCCATCTTTTTCTCATTATTCTGCATACGAGCTCCATCCTCTTCTTTTGTGCTGCCCCATGTCATGTGCTCGTCTATCCAGCCTTTCAATTATTGTTCCTCAGCTTTCGGTTGCTCATTTCTCTCTTCATCCACCTTCACCGCTCGTAGCTCCTCCTCCCTCAGCACACATGACTCCTTCTCGCAACGATTTCTAGAAATGTGTCAGTTCTTCTCTCATTAGCCCGGATCTGTATAACTCTCTGCACTCTTTTATACTTTCTTCACTTGATTGCTGTAAACAAAAATGAAATTTGACGTGAAGTAGCATGTGTCTGTGTGAGCGGGAGGGAGATAAAGTGAGAAGCTGTCTTGGTTTTGGTGGTGTATTATTTAATGGTATGCTGGTATATTTTGAGGGGACCTTTGTGCATTTATGTGTGTGTGTGTGTGTGTGTGTGTGTGTGTGTGTTGTGTGCCTGCATGTGGGTGGATGTGAAACTGTACGTGAAGTTCACTGTATTTGTATAATTGATGCACAATGTCATCAGTAAATCTCTAGGTAGAGTATGTGGGTTATAATGTGGAAATACATTTTGTGTGTGTGTGTGTGTGTGTGTGTGTGTTATATCTGTGCATTATTCATATGTGAGCTTCTTGGTGGACTTGTGTGATTTGATGAGAAGATGCAGGTCTGTGTCAACGTCTCTTTTTATCCTTTATAATTCAACAACCAGCAACTGTATGTCATCCTCCCCTTTCACCTCTCAGTCTTCTAAAAAGAGCCGTTTCCTCCTCTCCTCTCCTCTCCTCTCCTCTCCTCCTCTGAAAGTATTTAAAAGGAAGTGTGCGTATTAGAACGGAGTGACGGGTGTAAATATTAAACGTGTTAAAAGCATGTTATGAACATGTATGGCATGGAGCAGCATCTCAGCAGTATCTCCTGCCTGTCACACATAAGAGCAGTGTGTATATGAATTCTCCATCAGCTGTGTTTTTATCGAGCAGCATGTTGGGTTATTAGTAGCTGTTTGATGTATTTTGAATCGTGTCCTTCTGACTCCTTAACACCTCTCATGTGTCCGCCTCAGCGCTTCGGTGAAGGTAACACAATGTGTGTATTTGTTTTAGCACTGTAACTAATTATTGCTTTCATTATTGATTCAGAAATCAATCTTGTTGTTCATTTAATTCCTAAAATCCCCACAGCTCAAGGTGACATTTTCCAAAAAAACTCGTTATGTTTAACTAATAATCCCGAGGCTGTGGCAGGACAACGAATCATCACATTTGAGAATCAGCAAATGTTTGGCATTTTTACTTGATAAATGACCCAAAGGATGATTCTGGTTTATTATATTTTATTATAGCATCATAAATAGAGGTTTTTAAACAATATTTCATGTTAATCAAGCATGAAAGCCCTCAAAACGGACTGGTTTCCCCTTAAAAAACGACCTCATAGGTTGTTTGTACAGACAGAAATACGACCCATGTTTACGTTTTAGACTGCTCTCCGTCGCCCTCTAGTGGCTGTGATAATAATAATGAATAACAGCAATATGGAGTTTAAAAGGTCAAATTCTTTTTATGTAACTGTTACTTTTGTCAGTCACATCATCCTCGTTACTACTTCATTTTCAGCATCATATTCATTTTTATTTTTACAATTCTTGCCCTAAACCTAGATCAGTGGTTTTGTAGCTTAAATTCAACAGCCTTTTTGTTGACAACAAGTAACTGTACCTGTATGTTTAATGACGTGTGTCCAAAACGCTCATATGGGTCGTTATGTGTGATATTAACCTACGACCTATTCTGTCGTTTAGATTGTAGATCTTGTTGCTTGAACAGCAAAGTTATCACCCAAGCTGTTGTAAGTTGTAAAAATCTGCCACAGTTTACAGAACGACATTCTGGTTCAGTGAGGGAAAATTACTGAAATTTGTCAGTTATTATCAATACACAAAGATATATCCCAACCAATGGGTGAGCAATCCTCTGGAAACCCGAGTATTCAAGTTAAATGATGCTTGGACCCATCATTAGGCCCTGCAGTGGGTATCAGGCTGTGCCGTCATAAATCTACCGGGCTCCATGACAGGCAACACATTTCTCCAGCCCTCAGCCCAAACCTACAGTTAAGTTGCCTTTGAAATCCTGCCCTCACCCAAGCGGAGAGCAGATTCTCAGCAGCTGGACCTTATAGAGCGCTGCAGGGGTGACATATTTTTGTAAGTTAGCAACCCTTAACCCAAACCCTTCTGCTGTTGTAAAAGCATTTAATGTGTCGTTTTTGAGTCTTCTATGATTTCTTTATTTGTCTCTATGAGCTGTTTGCTTTGATGTTATGCCCATGTTTCTTTTATCTCTGGATTTTTACTACCTGCTTTGGTCTGTACAACACTTTGGTCAACACGGGTTGTTTTTTAAATCAGCTTGTTGAATAAATTTGTTAAGTTTTAATATTTTTTCAGGCAAGAAAGTATCCATTGAGATTACCAATATGAGGTTAGTTTATCCAAATAATACCTGTTTGAAACTGTAAGAGCTGCCAGCCAAGTCAGGTGTTCAATCATTCATGTCAGGGAGTCACATGAGACTACTTGCTTGCAACAGTCCGTTGGTAATGGCATACTGAATCTTGCATATAGTCGGCAGTTTGCAGTACATATTGATTGAGTATGTAGCAGGCATTATGCTAGTATGTGGCTCTGAACTCAATGTTTGAATCTGAATAATTTTTATTGCCTAGTAGGTTTTCACATACAAGGAATCTGCTGTGGCAAACGGGTGCAAAAGAATAAAGTACTAAAAATAAGTGTATATTAAGGAAACAAGTACTTTGAGTAAAAAAACAGCAGCATAAATAGAAAATATGATGAATAGTAAAAGGCAACATACAAACAATATTTAGAAAATATATAAACAGTTAAACAGTAGAAACAATATGTACAAATATGGATTTATTTAAATGATGGAAGGAGCAAACAGGAATGTGTAAGTTAGATATGGTCAGGTGCATGGGTTAATATAATGTAATAATAATATAATGTGTTCCCTGATATCTACATAGCATCTTTAGATTGTAAATTATGTTAACAAACCATATATTGGGCTACGGATTCACAAGCTTGTCAAAAGCGCTGGTTAGCTTGTCGGAGAGCGTCTGAAGCTAACGGTAGTGATGTTCAAGTCATGCTACCGTGGTGTAGTTCACTATAGCATAACGTTAGCTTTTTACTTCTGTTGGCTGCATAAACGCATCAAACATCTTAAAAGTGGTGTCAATTTGTGAAGATTTACCTGCTGAATAAAACGCGTCAGCATCAGAAACGTGAGCAGATCATATTTTCTGCAGTGATACAAAATCCAATGCAAAAATCGTCTGACTGACCCGTGTTTCGATAATCTGGCTAAACTGTTGTCTTGTTTTGTAAGCGGTCTGATCATGTAACCGCTAAAATTAGATCTTTGTTTGAAGAATACAATGTAATGATCATGATAATTTGTAGAACTAAAAAAACAATCATCCCATATCTTTATAACAACCTGGAATTATCCTTTTAACAATTAGGTTCTTTTGTCGGCTGATTAACTGTTAAATCAAGTGCTGCAGTTCCGATCTGCGTGCGACTTTTGGTTGTACTCTTGTATGTGCGAGGGAGTGGGAGTGGGAGTGGGAGTGGGAGTGGGTGGGTGCATGTTGG
>CAFUXE010000265.1:180745-203739 GCA_903364295.1 Serranus cabrilla
ACACACACACACACGCGCGCGCACACACAGAGATGGAAACAGTGAGATAGATCTTTTTGAAGTACAATTTCATCCTCTCTCTTCCCCACTTTTCTCTCTTTTTTCTGTAGCGGTGGAGGGAGGGGAGTTAAATCTCTGCGGGGCTTGCTTTATGTGTGTGATGGCCAGAGCTGTGAGCTTTTTGTTAAACTGAGGGACAACACTAGAGGCACAATATAGGTTTACACACACACACACACACACACACACATGGAGGTGGAGGTGGTGGGGGCAGAGAGACAGGAGCTGACAGCTGATTCTCCATGTGTGTTTATGAGGGCTTTGATGTTTAATGTGTCACGTTCTTTGATGCCCTCTGTGGAGGGGGTGTCGGAGCATGCATGTGTGTGTGTGTGTGTGTGTGTGTGTGTGTGAGTGTGTGAAAAAGAGGGACCTTGTGAGGAGGTTTGATGTTTGTGTCTGTTTTCCTCCCAAGACTCACTCCTTTTCCACCTCTTTCTGCAGCAGGTATCTCAATCTCACTCACAAGACTGGAACATTTCTTTTTCTCCTTTTCATATTCTCCCCTTCAGCCTTTTCTTTTTCTCCCTGTCTGCTCCTCCTCTCTCCTCTCTCCTCTCTGGTGGATGGGCTGTGTCGCTGTCTATTTGTTGTGTCCCCAGGGAGAAAACTCAGCTTACACTTTATGCAAACATACATTCTGCAATCATTAGCAACTTATTTCACACTCACTTTGGGTTTCATTCTGTTTAATAGCTGCTTTGGTTTGGGTAATGCTCGCTTGCTGCTGCGTCTCACTCTCACGCTGACCCCCGGTTTCCCTCCAACGCTGAGACTAAATGATTTAACTGTACATGGCATTGTGAGTTAATGCTGGAAAATTTGGAGCCACAGTTTATAGAGGATGTCCTCTGACTTCAAATGAGTGTGCTGGAAAATGACACCACATCTTTTGCAGTTTGTGCAGCGCCGGAAAAATATGTCCCGCATTAATGAGTCAGATATTTTTTTATGTGAAACATTATAAACATCGAGGCAGTTCAATAATACGGCTCCAGACAAAATGAGCCAGCAGGTAGAGTGTCGTTATTTGGCTCAATTAGGTTTTGAGACAATGCACGGCTGTTGTTATATTGGCTACTCGGGGTCGAAGTGAATCAAACCTGTGAGTTATGAGGCAGTTATCTCCGACCATTAGGGCCCCCCCGCTGCCAGCAGTCACTCTCTCTCAGCACAGTCTGACTTGTTGACTGAATCGGTCGGCATCTCTTCCTCTTTTTCCCATTTTCCCTCATTCATTCCTCAAACGCTTTACACTCTCTCTTATCTCTGTCACTCTCCCGCTCTGACTCACTGATTGCAAAATTGAAAATGGTTTTAATTCTACCGGGTTTCTTAGTCTGATTTGCGCTCACACACTCACTCCAGCTCTTGTGTTTTTTCATGCAATTAATTCAGCTCCTCAGACAAATCTGCTGACGGTCTCTGCTGCTGGCCTGTGTGTCTTTGCAGGATGAGAAGTCCACGTTCTTCCAGTTCGGCGCCGCTCTGCAGCAGGAGGCTCTGCTCATGCTTGCCATCATGGAGGAGTATGACTGGCATGTTTTTTCTATCGTCACTTCCAAGTTCCCCGGGTACCAGGATTTCATCAGCACGCTGAGGGTAACTGTGGATCACAGGTAATGAATACGCTCCCCACACATGTGCGCTGCTTTCCTCTTTAACCTTTATTTACAGCAGCTGACAAGATTAAGTACCTTGTTTTATTTAATGGTGTATTATTGCAGCTTTGTGCGCTGGGACATGCAGAGCGTGGTGACTCTCGACGCTATAGACGGCGACCCAAACTCTAAATCACACATTGCCCTCAAGAGGATCCAGAGTCCCGTTATACTGCTGTACTGCTCCAAAGATGAGGCTGTGTGAGTGTCTTTCATTTTCCTTTGCTGTGTCTGTCTCCCTGTCATACACTGCAGAATTTCTGAATTGAATCTTTATTAACTCTCTGACTCTACTCCTCCACAGGTATATACTCGAAGAAGCCCGATCCCTGGGCCTGATAGGAGCTGGTTACATTTGGATCGTGTCCAGTCTCACCACTGGAAACCCAGACTTTACCCCTGAGGTATTGAGGCCCCATATGTAGTAACAGGTGGCCACTTTTGAGTGGTTTGACAAGACAAGTCGTGTTTTTGATTCCAGGCTGTTGCAGGTCATCTGCTACCTCTCCTTTATATCAATCATCCCTTTTATTCTCGACAGCTTATATTAATGACAGCATTAGAGTAATACTGAGGGAAACAAAATCTGCACACCGGCATCTATAAAACTCACAAGCACGTTCTTTATTGTTTGCTGAATCTGGAGTGTAAAAAAGACTATTTATCATTTTTACATTTTGTTTTGTTGGGATTAACCTCTTCATCTCCCTTTGGACACCAGCATCCGTTCAGAGACTCAGTCAGCTCAGTATCATAAGAAACTTGAAAACTTAAGAAAGTAATTGGTCCCAACCATGTCAAGGTATCTTTGGAAGAGCGAGAAATAAAACTCCAAAGTTAACTAAATTTTGGCAAGGGAAAAACTGACTTTTCAAAAGGCTCACTTGACCTCTGATATCAGATATCTGAGTTAAAATTGATTTAATGGGAACCCATGAGTCTCCCCTTTACAAACATGCATACTTTATGATAATCCCACACAGTTTGGGGCAGAAAACATGCCGTTTCTGTGGCATGCAGTACAAATGTGTTATTTTTGCCTATTGTTTTGTATAATATTTCTGCACACTGCAGTCCCTAAACAGACTTGGGGTTGCATAAATTTGGTATGACTGAAAAGCTGAGGCTCTTGTGAATTCATTAGGGTTCTCAGCAGTTTCCATAACAGAGGTGCTCGCCATATAATAGCCAAAAAAGTGCAATTCTTGCAGAAATCTCCAAAATGTCAAAAGTTTTTAATGTGAGATCACACCATGGAGTTTTCTATGGTGTCTTGGTTTCTTAGTTTTCTGTTTTAGAGTAATTTCTATTTTTGGAGGAATTTTTTATCAAGTCTTGAGTGGTAAAAAATGGTAAATTTAACAACAAATCTGTGTAACAGATGGAATCAACCACAACACCTTATGAAACATAACTTAGCATAAGAATGGCCGTCATATACATCCATCACAATGCTCCAAGTAACATAAACTTTAAGAATTTAATTGAAAACACATTTATACAGATGTATTACTATAACAACGACACACTGTGCAGCTAACTGTTGGTCTGTCATATTTACAGCAGACGAATGTAAAAGTGGCATCTGTCTCTTATCTTACCAGGAAAGGAACAAGCACATTTTCCTAACTTCAGACAGTATAGAGAAGAATACTGGTAACCTATAAATCATATATTTTTAGTTTCCTGCTTTGTTTACATTCTCTACTGAACATTTGCTCAGCCCCTAAATAGGATGTTTGACAGCATTACATACACATTCACTCTCAAATGTAGGACAGCAAGGTAGCTATTATCCAAAAAGGATATAAATATGAGTATAAATAATTCAAAGTATAATCAGCTCAAATGTTCCTCTCACATTAAAACTGGAAACATATCCAATGTTTACTTACCTTCTCTCAAAAGCCGCTCACGTGTTTATTCTCCTCCTTTCCGTGTCCATCATTCTCTAGTCCTTATTTGTGTTGGGTTTTTATGCCTCAAATTTCTGATTCAACATTTAGTGCCAATTTAAATTGTAAGAACAAAGTATTGTGTGGTAGATTGACAGACTAGTGTGCCGGCAGTTTTTTGATGTTTGGTTTAGAGAGACAAACTTGGTGAGCTATTTAGTTTCTTATTTCTTTCGTTTTGACAGTTTCGAGATGTAGGCGATATTGGAATGAGCAAATTGAGTTTGTGGACACACAGTCTGCTTACACTTATTTAATAGCCAGATGTGAATGATTTCAGGAAGGCAGGGGAAACCAATAAATCATCTGCTTGACACCTTTTAGAGATACCTATGGATGTTTAAAACTGGGGTAAAAAAAAAAAATGTCAAGCTGAAGCCAAATTGAATCTTTCACACCATATGTGCTACTTCTCAGATCTCCTCTTCTGTCCCCTCAGATGTTTCCCCTGGGTATGATCTCCGTGTCCTATGATGACTGGGAGTACCCGCTGGACACGCGGGTGCGGGATGGGGTGGGCATCATTTCCACCGCAGCCACCTCCATGCTGCGGGAGAAGGGGGAGCTGCCAGAGGCCCAGAGCAGCTGCTACAGCACAGCATCAGACAGGAGCCCGGGGAAGCTCCCACCCAGCGCCCTGCGCAGGTGTGTGTGTGTGTGCATGTGTGAGAGTGTGAGAAGAGATCAAGGTTAGGGACTTGCATAACTCTGTTTGTCTTTGCAGCTGAGTGTTGAGCAGTGTTACATAAGTCTTTTTTAATGTACTAATGAGAGGGGTAGAAAGGAGAAAGGAAGCAGAGATGACAGCAGTGTTAAACACTCTGATGTCTAATGACATTTAACACTATTAGCTGTTGTGTACATGGCTGCTCGGTGTATGAGCTCACTCTGCTGCCTCAGTGGAGAGACAATAGGCTGAACTTCAGGCAGACCTCCGTGTTGCTGCTGCCCCGTGTTAACTACAGCCTCGTATGTGTCTGGTGTGTGTGTGTTCGTGTGTGTTTCTGTGCGTGCACCTTACTTCACATGACTGGATTCTCTGTCATTAAGTCAGGATTAAAGCAGCTTTTACTAGCTTTGTCCTCTCGCCCTTTTTTTCTTGTTATGTGGCTCTGTGGGTGGCATGTGTCGGTAGGTGTGTGTGTGTGTGCACACACGCACGTATGAATATGTGCGTATGCACTTTTCTCTGAAGTCTCTGTGATGAGGAAACGGTTAAATCCTTCAAACAAGACAGAGGGAACAAATGGGCACACGGACACATGCAGGCACATTCAGACTGAACACTGAGGACTGTCAAAGCACAGATACTGAATCTGTTAGTGGCATTGCTTCCTTTCAGGGTTTCTGGTGTGATATTGTGACTGCATCTTGAATATGAGGCATTCAGTGGCTAAAATATGATTATTAATTCAAAAATTTATATAAAACTGACTGAATACACGAAGGTCAGGTTGCTAGGCTCTGCACATCTATGATAACTCATGAGTTGTCTCATTAGAATGAGAACCACAGTGTGATTTTCACCATTATGGCTTTATTATCCCATCTCTCTCCCTTATTAGCCTATTACAGAATATATCAAAGCATATACAATAGCAGCGTTGTTGACAGGTTGATCCAATATAACTCAGACCTCAATAGGAGCTCAAACCTTTTTCGGAACAATCTTTTTTCTTTCTGTCAGAGGTACCTCATTTGTTTCACTAACTTATTAGATATAATTTGCATATTTGTCAAAACAACTGCAGCCAATTTTTGTGATAATAAACTGACAGGTTGGATTTCCCTACCCTGATTTGGAAGTGGTGAGGCTGTGATCAGAATTCTGCATACATTAGTCTAGATACAATCTTGCCGCAGTGTGCATATAAACAACGTGAGGTGGAGAGGAATAGGACAACATAATCCGCCACTTAAAAGACACTATCAACCCCGTTGGATTCCCTGTCATTCTTGCCTGACAGGCATTAATATCCCAGGCTCTAGTTCAGCTTATTTGGTCTCCACAATGGTACAGGTTTTTATTTAGGTTTGTCCTGGTACTAAATTTCAAAAGGTTATTCTTTTTGATGGAACCACTGTACCATGCAAACCCCTAAGCTGTCACTTTTTTTCTGAAAAGATGCTCCCTGCCACAAGACAGAATGTGGGAAGAGTCTCCCTTCCTTCTTTATTCATACTTTTAGAAAGGCACACACAATGGTTACCTAAGTACTTTAATAATCATAAGATGTTCTGCACATTTATAATAGCATTTCTTCCTGTAATGCAGCTGCTGCTTTTAGAAAATGGCATTGAATTTCTAGTTAATGCAAATATTTTGCATACAGTCATTTCAGAATCATTGAACTCCTTTTTAATGCAGCTGTACATTTTGTTTTGTTAGCATCACACAAGATCACAAAGTGACATGAATATACATGTGGATATAAATCTGAATATATGAAATATAATCTGCCTGTTTTACATGCCTCAAAAACACACCAGCCTCATCAGTTTAGATCAAAATCTTTCTCCAAAAATGGTAACAAACCTGAAATAGGAGGAGACAGCAGTTTCCCAGAATAGACCGCAACAGTGTTTCCGCTATATGTATTCAGCTGTGGCAATGCACTGTGACAAGGGCATCACCTGCTGCACCATGAAGATTTTTCAAACACAAAAATATATATTTGTCTTGACATGTCACTAATAGAAAACATTGCAGCCTGTAACGGCAGAGGCAGGTTCGGTTATGTAGCACAGGATTGTCTCTTATGTGTAACTTTGCAGGTTTATGTTTAATTATTTGTGTTTGCTGAGAGAGGGTATACCCACGGCAGAGCTGTTTGTTTTTTTCGCCGTGCCTGCATGTGAGGGAGACAGGGACCTTTTATTTACTCTTTACTCCGTGTGAGTGGAGCCTGCTTGGAAAGAGCACAGGCCTGTTTCCAAGTCTTTGTAAAAACAGATGATTAATGCACCTCTCTCTAATCCACTGTCCAACAACAATATTTATGCGTGTCGACTCTAATGCCTCTCCAGCAGATGAGACAACACAAAATCCCACCTGTTTGAATTGGAGTGCAATTATCATAGTTTTTACCTGCAGGGCGCATGCTAAACAGCACTCAAACCATTCTCTTTATCCATCTTGACTTCCTGTTGCAATATTTGCGTTTATGCATGAATCCCTCATGGCGCCGTGCCCTTAACTACTCGCATAAAATACAGAGCCAAGCCGATATGGGATTTTTGAGGCCGATACTGATTTTAGAGGGAATATAGTGGTATTTCAGCTGGAATGGAAATAGACCTTTTCTATGAGGAGATAGAAACCCCGGACAGAAGTTTTTACAGAAAGAACGAAGTGTGTTGGCTGATAGCTCCAATCCTCCTTTCAGCCAGTTTGAGCTCCAGGTGGTAAAAGAGTAAAAAAATGTATTGAAGAAGTCCTTTATCACAAGTGTGTTTAATATTCTTAATGGAACAAGGTGACTGATGAGTTCAGGCCACAAACAAGCAAATGAACTCTATTTTAATATGTATGTGACCTTGTCTATGAGCTGCTTTTTTACTGTTTGCTCTTTTTTCTGTCTATTGTGTTCAGTGAGACGAAGACTAATTTCCACCCCTGCTGGGCAATAAAGATATATTCTATACCATTCAATTATATGCTAATCTATCCTTCATGACAACGTTAAGGTACTCAGAAGGCTAATCTCATTAAGTAAAGTCTTTATTAAGGAATATTTCAAATGAATCTGCATTGTACATACAATATATTGTGCACCAGTTCTACCACTCAATTGCTGAACATTTAGATAAAGCATAAATAAATTAAATAAATAGCTAACATTTCAAAATGACCCCAATCATAATTATCTGCACTATATGTTCTGTAAAAGATTTTATTAATTAATTTTTTTTTAAAATCATATCGATGCATTTCAGGCTGCATAAATGCCGATACTTATAGATACCGATATGCCTTTGATAGACCAATATCTGCTGATAATATCGGCCAACCAATGAATCAGACAAGCTCTAATGAAAGAGTTTATTTTAAAAGTTTATTTAAGCATCCCTTTTTAACAAATCTGTGAATACCTAACTATCTTTTGAATGCATCTATTAATTGTGCATTTACATAAATGATTGCTCTGTATTAGGGCTGTCAGTTGATTAATGAGGTAATTTAACTAAGCAATTGCAGAATTTGCTGTGATTATTTGCAATGAATGTATTCAGACGAAAGCTCGTAATAAGGGATTTTTTATGTGTCGAACCATTTTAACTCCAGTATCTCGAGGTCAGAGGTCAGAGGTCCTTTTGTAAATGGGCATGCAAATTTCTCCTTTGTCAAAATTTAGCCTCACCTGGAGAGTATTTTAAACCCCTTCAACAACATATCACGACTAACGAATTCTATTGTACAAATGGATTCCTTACTTCTTTTGTTAATTGCATGACTTTTTACAACACGTTTAATATCTAAAAAATAATCGCAAAACTGCGCCCAGCTCTAGTTTTTACATAATGAGACTTACTTGTAATGAAAATAATGCTCTTTACATATGAAAGTGGACTTTTGTGCCAAATCAAAAAATGCTTGCAAAGCAGATGCAAAGCTGCACATTTTTGACATTTGAAATATATTTTTTTTAGTCAGATGATATTTTAGGCATTTAACGTCATCCGTGCAAACCGTGTTTGACACTGTGTCAAAATGAATCAAACCGTTTGTAATAAGACAGAACACATGGCATCTAAGAAAAAAGTGTTGTGTTTGGGGCAGCTGCTGTCCCTCTTGTGATTCGGTCTTTTTAGTAAACTTCCTGAGACAGGCCTTTTTTCCCCCTCTTGGGAATTCATGCTATTATACCAGTCTTAACACTCAGAGCGTCCTCGCCTTCTGGAAATTGTTTTACTGGAGTGAGTGTATTCTTAATCCCATATCACTGTGTGCGATACTGGTTCATTTACTCCTCTCTCCTGCTTCACTTTAGCGAGTGCGTAAATGTTTCAGCAAAGGATCTGTTTGCGTATGCAAGATAGCTGTAGTGAGTAACAGAGTGAGGGCAGCCTTGTTGCACCAGTGGCTTGTCTCTCAGGCGTATATCTGTGGAGAAATCAATGCAGAATGTTGATGGGAGAGATATGTGGCCTCTGACTCTTCCCCCTCCTACACACAGAGAGATGCTCACGCACACGTACACACTCGGGCATGCATGCACACGCAGTGGGTGAAGACAGCATTGATTTGAAGAGGATACTCTTGCAGTGATTATAGAGTGCTTAACTTGTTATTTCAAATGTATCTGCTCTTGTGCACACACACTCAAACAGATGCAAAACAAAAGCAAATAACCGCTTCCTACTCTGTTTTTCTCCCATGTGTTTCAGACACATGATGCATGTATGGAATGAAGGGCGCGACTTATCCTTCACTCCAGATGGTTACCAGGCCAACCCCAAATTGGTTGTCATCGTCCTGAATAGTGAGAGGAAGTGGGAGAAGGTAACAAATGAACACAGCGCTTCTGCAAAAGAGCACGGAAATTAAAAAGTCAAAACACTTTAATTAAGATGGCTATCCCTGATATTGTTTGTGTTTGTGTGTGTTTGCACACACACAGATGGGTCGATGGGAGAACGGGACGCTGTCATTGATGTTCCCGGTGTGGCCGAGGTATAACTCCCACGGGGACGAGGATGCGGATGAAAACCATCTCTCCATCGTCACCCTGGAAGAGAAACCTTTCGTCATTGTCGACAATGTGGACATCCTCACCGGCACCTGCATGAGGAACTCTGTGCCCTGCCGCAAGCACGTCAAAGAGTAAGTAACCACACACAGGAGCCACTTAAAGGAATGCTTCACCCTGAACATGACCGTTTTGTACATCAATTACTCACACTGTTACCTGGACTAAAATCAGAATAATATGGTAATGGCGTGTTCTGACCATAGGTTGAGACTCACAGTATGCTTTTAAACCAGCTAGCACTTAAAGTCCTCAAAGAAGACTCCACGCTGAACTGAGGAGTGACTCCTTGATAAATTGCTGCATAACCCAAGTCTCATTTATCGAGCCATATGCTCTGTACTTCCTAAACTAATACATTTTTGCAAAAATCTGGCTATAAAAAAACTCCTTCTGCAGTGCCGTGTCATGCTACCACATTATCCCTTGTTTGGATATGCATTATCAGCAGCTATATAGAGAGGAAACAAAATTACGTATTTTTCTAGGCCTTAATTGGAAGTTAGCATCGCCACTGGGTCTTTTGAGAACTTACCTATTCGATTCTGATGCTGACGCCTTTTGTTCAGCAGGATAATCTTCACAAACTGACACCACTTTGATGATACGTTGATGCAGCTGACAGAAGTAAAAAGCTAACGTTATGCTATGGCAAACTACACCACTGTTGCATGACTTCAACGTCACTACTGCTAGCTTCAGATGCTCTCCGACAAGCTAACCAGCTGTTTTGTGAAACTTGTGAAACTGTAGCCTAATAAATTGTTTATTAACTTAATCTACAATCTACAAGAGTTTGCAAGAGCTCTGAAAAACACGAGTAGAAGTAAGTAAGACGGACAAGTGAGAGAGTTCCTGTCTGTGTCCGGTGTGATGACGTTTAATGTCCGCGGCAACCGCTATAGTCTCATTTAGCCGCTTGTTGTCGTACAACAAAGCGCGAACATCTCTTCAGCTTATGTTAACCACAGACCTTATTCCTGGCATCTAACCACAAACTTTCAAAATCCTCATTCCTCGCCAAAATGCTAACTTACTTTGTGATTTAAGAACTCATTCCTGTGGCGCCTGAGTATTTATGATGAGAGTGAAGGCTGGGTGGTTAGTGGATGGCTCCTTTAACCCTTTAACCCCTTCATGTCCTGGAAGTCGCTAACAGAACCAGAACCAGAAAGTTACTTTATAAGCAATTTTTATATCATCTAAGTGTCTTATATTTGACCCAAACCATTCGTTTTGTCTAAACATAGCCCCGTAGTATTTGTGTCATTGTTTCAAGTAGGTTTGGATAACTTTAAGAAAAGATGGTAGTTTGGAAGTACATTACACCGGAAGTTGTCTCAGTGGTTGTCGTGTATTGAAGTGTATGTGTCTTTTAGTAAAGTGGGTGTCTCCTGTAGCCTGCAAGATTGCAGTTAGACCATTAGCTGTAGTTTTAAGTAAAGCAAAAAGGAAAGTGTAATCGGACATTTAATGGGCTGTGAGCGGCCTTCTGCAGGCATCTTCTAATCCATATGTATGAGGCTGATAACAGATGATAACGGCCGTTTAATGGGCTGATAACGGGTGAGCCAAGTATTTTCTTGAACTCAGGAAGGCATTTGACACTCTTAGTCCCCCGGTAATCTATTTCAATGGAAAAAAACGAATAGAATCACACCTCTCCATCCTGTCTCAATTTGTCTCAGAACACACTCGTCAATCAGCTGCCCTTTGCTTGTCCACTTTTGTTCTACAAGGATCTATACTGGGCCCACTCATTTCTACTTTATATAATAATGACTCACCATCTGTTTGTCCTCGAGACTGAAATCCAAATATATGCAGCTGACAATTTAATGTATTCACATGGTGGTGCTGCAGCACAAGTTAATGCTAAACTCACAAACTCAATGGTGCATGTAAAAGCTCTGTCGTTACTGTACACTTGTTCTTTGCAAAGACAAATAGCCGTCGTGTAGCTCAAGGTGTTTTATATAAGCGGAGAAGATGCAGGTGTTTCGACACAAATCAAACTCATTGCAGCTAATTCCAGATTCATATATAAGCACTCTACATGTCAGCTGAGGCAGCCAGCGGAGATGTACATCAGTGATTATCCCACACATACTGTTTTCTGTTCTTTGTCAGTGTTGTACACGAGTAAAACTCTATTCCAACTTCTGTCAGAGAGTTTAACACGTACCGGCAAAGTAGTTCTCATTTGGGTTCGTGGGTAATCAGTTCTGTCAGCATTAATAATTAATTGCTCTCTGTTGCTGTCAGCTCGCTAATGCCAATCTGTCGGTGTACTTGATTTTTGTTTCTGCTACCACTGTAATTGCATGTGTTGCCCATTGTGCTCTTTGTTTCATTGTTCCATTAATTCAGTGTGATCCATGTTTTATTTTAGATGTACTGAACGTGTTGCTTGTTTTAAATGTTACAATTACTAATTAATAATTAGTAATGCTGCCTATTTTTTCCCCCTGCGGTACATATTGCCTATAAACATTAACATTTGTCTTGTTTTTGTTCTACAAGCTTGCATAATATTTCAATAATGTCGTAATTTTACTCGTTATTATTTGAAATGTGGCCAATTAGGAAAAGGATTTGATTCTTAAAAGTGGCTGAACACTTAACTGTGACATGGACCACAACTGAATACCTAATGTTTGACATTTGAACATGACTGATCTTTTAGAATTAAAGTAATTTGCAGTGAAAACCTGAGCTGCGGTTTGAATAGTCCTTTTTGCTTCTGAAGTTTCCTAACTGAGTGAAATGACCTGGAAGTGTCTAAGTGGCAGCCGTGATAAGAGCTGTTTGAATTCTCGAATCCTAAGGAAAGGTGCTTCAATGCTTCTTTTAATTATCTCCTTTAGTGTGGGGTACACCGGACCATCCGTTACAAAAGGCAAGAAGATAACGCAGACCCACAATTCCTTGTGTTAATCTACACATTTACCAGACAGAAGTTTGTCTCTTCAGAAAAAGAGATTATTTTAGCGAGACTCTGTTTTTAATTCAACCTGTTTGGAACTTAAGAAAGATGCTTCATATGGTCTATGAAAGAAGTTTTCAATTATTGCCGATACTATAACCAAAGCCTTCATCTCTCTCACTTCATCCTTTTAAAATAACAAGATATTTAAATCATGTTGAAAGTTTTGCAGCCAACCACAACAATGTGTGGAATTTCGTTGGTGTAATTTATAGTTCGTCCTGTCCCGGCGCAGGCGTTTCCAGTTGTGGAAAACGTCCCAGTGCATTAAATCAAACGCACCGATCCCCATAGCAACCGCTGTGTTTCGGTAGTTGACGCGCATGCGCACTCACGTACTGCTGAGTGAAATCTCCGGACGTTAGGTTTCTTTTCCGAGCTGTTCTGTATCGTTAAAGTTGAACAAAATAACATGAAACACAACTGCTTACGCTCACAAAAAATTCGGAATTCAATTTTAAACAGACAAAGTAGTTTTCAAGACTGCATAAAGCTAGCGGATATATTTTCTGACCCAGATTGCGGCCGTGACTGGTTCTGAATGAGGCTTTATAGCAGGCAGTCGGTACGCAGTACTGGACCGAACCGGCTTCCTTTCACCCCTGGTTATGTCTACATCTTGCATAAATGATAACTATTTTCATTCAGGGTTAATCATGATAAATGACAGGAGTGTGAGCAGCCATTCTGAATGTAATTTTCTTTCACTTTTTGTGACTGGTAGCCTACATTCCTGTTTTTATTTCAATTCCAACCTTGGTAATAAAGTCATATTTTTTACTGGGTTGTCCACGTTTAAGATAAGGTAATCCTTTATTAGCCCCACAGCAGAGAAATCTGCAGTTTTACAGCAGCAAAGGGGATAGAGCAATAACAAGAAGCATCAGTAAAAAAAAGAAAAAGCAAGACAATAAATAAATAAACAAACAAAAATATAATAGACTAAACGGTTGAATTCACAATATTGCACATAGGGACATTGCTATTGCACAGCTACATATAGGCCAGCATTGATATTGCACATGAGTGAATTGTCGTCTTGGTGTGTGATCTACTGGGAGCAGTGTTGATTGTAAAGTGTGACAGCAGCAGGATGGAGGATCTGCAGTATCACTTCTTCACACACGGCGGGTGAAGCCGTCTGTCACTGATGGAGCACTTCATATAGCTGCATGAAGCAACACAGTGAGAAGTAAGAGTCCATATTCAGAACATTGTAGATTCACCACAGCAGTAACATTCAACGCTGCATAATTACATCAGTCGGATTCTCTAACCACCACAGTCGTCTTTTTTCTCATGAATTCTCCTTCACATCTTTTGTTTGACATTTCCAGCGAGGTCAAGCAAAAGATGTAAATGTAAAGACGTGATGTTTTTGAGAAAATCCGACTACAGCCCATTTCTCTGAATTTAATTTTTTTGTAGTTTGAATTTCTCTTGTTGAATTTTCCAGATGGCAGTTTCATGTTGTGCAATTTCCAAAACATCCGATTCTGATTAAAAATTCTAGTCTGCAGGGTTTCCAGCCTCTTCTCTGAGTTTCTCTTGCTTGGATTACATGACTGACAGTCTTTTCATCTTGAATTCGAAGATTCAAATTATCCAGTTAAATCTGAGCAATTTGAATTGTTTTCTTTTACATTAGACACTTGAATTTTCCGTCTCCATTTGTGAAACCCAACAATGAAGTTAGTAAAACTGCACTAAAGCCTAACAGTTAGTTATTTAAAAAACAAACATTCCCTTGTATCAGCTTCTCAGTTGTGAGGGTCGTTGGAAGAGCAGAATCTATCTTTGGGTTTCTGACAGTTTGATGGGAAAATGTAGGAAATCTTCTTGCATTAATTGAGAAAATATTCAGCAGATTAGTTATTAATGAAAACAATCGTTCCAAGTCTAAATTGTATAACTTAAAAATTGTTCTCAAAGTATTGGTCAAGTATTCAGTCGTGATTTAAGTTCACAATGAGGTGTTTAGTTGCTTCTAAGATTTCTCACCTGGGATGAAAACCAGCCTTTTGGTAACTCTGGCACAGTAACAGCTCTGACTATGAATGTCCCTGTTTAAAAAAAGAAAAAGAAGGAGCCTGTAAATAAATAAATACATAAATCCCAGCCTGAGCTGTACCTTGAGACAGAAAATGAAAAGATGTTTCATGTGGGACGCAGCCCAACCTTTTTGTCATCTCCCATCTGGACTACTGCAACTCCCACCAAGCCGGGCTCGTAAAGTATTCTGTTCAGCAGCTACAAACCATCCAGAACGCTGCAGCCTGCCCTGTCTGCAACCTCCCCAAGTTCTCCTTTGTCGCCTCCCCCACGTGTATCGACCCCCTCCCTCCCCGCTGGCTGCCGGTGGCTGTTCTCATCAAATTCAAAATTCTGGTCCTGGCATTCAAGGCTCCTCAGGGAGTTGAACGTGCATATCTGCAGGCTATGGTCTATCCGTACTCGCCAGCCTGTGCTCTGCTACAACCGGCCACTTAGCTCTCCGCTCCCTGCGGCAGCTACGTCATCGCTTCACCTGGCCTTGACTCTTCTTTCTACGGCTCCCCAATAGAGAAATGTCCTTCCCACTCCAGGCGGGACAGCACAATTACTCCATATCTTGTTGTTGGAAAAAAGCCTCTCTCCCCTGAATATCCCCATTTCCCAAATCCTCACTCTGCACCTGCTGTTTGGAAAACATCCCTTGTATTTGTTTACTTAGACTTTTCTCATCTTATTTTTAGCATATCTTTATCAGACATCATCACTTCAGGATCACAGGAACATTTCCTTATCTGCAATCGGAGCATTAAGTTGTTGGTGATAACAGTATCTGCTAATGGAATGGAAATGTTTCACAAATTCATATTGACTTTGTTGTGCTACTTCATCAAATGCGATTATTTCTTCATGCATATATACAGTTTTTTTTCCCACCTCGCCACTTACCACCTCACTGCATATATATCACTTTCTCCACTGCAACAATAGCAGTGGGCTGAATGGCTTTAATCATCCTCTGTTACAGATCATATTTATTCAAAGTGATTTAAATGAGGGCTGGGCAATAAACTGATATTATATGCAACAATTACTTCCGACCCAGTGATCTGATTAAACAATGGGTATTCCACGAGTGCTGATAAAGATTACAACATCACTGGGACTTCTTACTACGTGTGTCACTCCAACTTCGAAATCAAAATTGGTTGAAAATATTCTGATATTTGTTTTAGTTTTTTCTCCATATTGCCTAATTAGGAAGCCCTAATTTTAATTCATATCCCAGTGAATCTATTAATAATGTAGAAAACTTACATTTTTCAACAAATTAACCATTTACAGATTAATTTAGGCATCCAGCTGATACTTTTTGACAGTGATTGTTTTTATCACATTGTTTATCCTTTAAGGTTTTAGATCAGCTCAGAGTGTTTTAACATGCATGATGTTAGGAAAATCAGCCCAGCAGAAAGCTTTAGAGCCTTCTTTCAACAGCAACATGTCAAACAATACAATGGACTTTTCTCTTTGAAAAAAACTTAAAAGGCCTTTTTATACTGGCTGAAATATGTTGCAGGCCTTCTCAAGTGTGTAAACAATGCGAGATATTTCTCAACTATTCACTTTCTCAAAGAAACCTCCCGTGGATTTTTTTGACGTCTTGGGTTTTGCTCCAATTATCCGCTATATATGGACACCTCTGCATGACAAGAGCTTTGTTTCTTTCTGCTAATTTCTGCAATTTATCTCACATCCGAGCTCATCTGTGTACAGCCAGTTCAGAGTACATACGAATTAATCATAATTGCTGCAGGTTTGTTTGCCGCCGGCTCAGTGCTTCTGGTTGATCACTTGGATGCCACAAAGTCCAAACTCACAACTGGAATCCATCTTTTCTGCGGTATTCTACTCATGACTGACAGCATTATTGTCACAATTTCAATGGATTTCTGCCAGACAATAGAAAATAGTTAAATGTCAGGATAGCAATTAGGATAGGATAAAATAGAATGAGATAGTCATTGTTAGCCGCAGGGAACGTGCAAAAAAACTCAACTGTAATTACTTTCTTTGAGGATTTATTTACCTTTTCTTAACACACTAAACAGAATCCACCATATTAAAAGCTTTTGTGTCAGACTGACTTGAGACGACAGACAGAAGATGCAACACAACAAGCGCTGAGTCTCTGCCCCGTGTAGTCACGACATGGCAGCACTGTAGGCACGGACAATTAGACGGCTGAATCACAGCGCATGGAAAGTTTAACTTGTGACCCCATTTCTTAACCTTTCTCCGCAGCCATCTCCACAGAAGTCTGAGAGCGGTCGCAGGCCAAGATGACTAGTCTGTTCTGGGCTTTCGTTTACGTTACATTTGCTGTTTTCCGCGTCCAGCCATCCGTGCGTCCGTACATACATCCAGCCATCCATAAGTGCTACATTTACTCAGCCACTACTTCCATTTTATTTGTTGTTACAAATGTATGACATGAATCAAACAGATGTACTGTATGTGCGTCTTGGGAGTCTGTTGTTGTCCCTATGTGTGTGTGTGTGTGTGTGTTTACATAGTGGCATAAGGACACACAGAGGGCTCAGCTGGGAAGAGCTAATGTATACATTATGTGTGCATTAGAACACCTGGGGCACATACTGTGCATACAGCGTCACACGTGTGTATGTTTGAATGCTATGCCCCCTTTTTGTCACACACACACACACACGCATGCACATTATGTTTTGCCGCAGATCCACTTGACTGCTGCTCAAAGATATTTTAATCCTTTGATGATTTGGTTCTTTGACAGTCGTTCCCCGTGTGTGAATCCCTCAGTTCTTTATGAACTTCCTCTTGAATCGGAGTCAGATAAAATGGGGAGTGAAAAGGTCACGGCGTTACTGTTCCGATCCATACATGCTACAGCACATCAGGGGCGGATGACATGAGAGCGGAATAAAGTTTTCATGGAAGTACTTTTAAAAATGCTGGTAGAGTTTAATAGATTATGAGTATCATTTGATCCAACAATCCAGTTCAGTTCACAGCTCAGAGGTCCCCAGGGAGGCCTGTCAGAAAAGTTTACTTAAACATCTGTTTCCATTCCGCGCATCCCGACTGTACGGCTGCGCCGTGCATGTGCTGTACAGTATGTAAGGCAGCGGGTTTTGGAGAAGTGCCTCCTTATGGACATAATCAGTGAAAACACATAGGAGGAGGGGAGGAAAGGACATCGTAAAGGAAAGAGGAGAGAGACGAGGGGAAGGACAGCTGATATTTTAATCATGTGGGTTGGTTGTTCTGCAGAGCCCAGCTCTATTTAAAGCCCGGCAGCATCTGCTCAGTACCCCTGTGTTTTCAGGCACTGAGGGAAACGCATACACACACTCACAAACTCCATACAAGCTCTCTCTGCCCTTCAGCAGTATTTATGGCTACTCTGCACTGTCATAATTCTAGTTTTACAGTTTGATGGAACCAGCAGATGTGGAGCGAGCAGGCGGCGACAGTACAGTTTCATTCACACTCGCCTGTATAACACCGAAATGTCCTCTGATATAAAAAAATATGACCTAATTGTGATTGTGTCTGTGTGTTGCAGTAACAGCACATCAGGAGGCTCCTACATTAAGCAGTGCTGCAAAGGTTTCTGCATTGACATTCTGAAGAAGATCGCGAGGAACGTAAAGTTCACGTACGACCTCTACTTGGTCACGAACGGAAAACACGGCAAGAAGATCAACAATGTGTGGAACGGCATGGTGGGAGAGGTACGCCCGACTTATGTGCCCTTTACTGCAATATTACTCTTTGACTTTTAATGTAATTATCTGGAAATAAGCGTGTTTAGGTAGATGACAGGATTAATGCCACTCCGTCATGTAAACAAACCTCTTCAGAGTTTATTTAAGACTGGGCCGAGATCCAGAGGTGGGAAAAGTATTCAGATCCTTTACTTAAGTAAAAGTACTAATACCACACTGTGAAATTACTCCACTACAAGTAAAAGTCCTGCATTCAAAACTTACTAAAGTAAGTAAGTAAAATTACAAATGTATCAGCATCAAAATGGATTTAAAGTACTCATCATGCAGAATTTCCCCCACTGTTGCTCATAAAGTTGGAATAAAATATTTTTTACCTCTTTACATGAAATGATTGTGACAATGTGATTCATTCTTGACAGATAAAGTGTTTATGTAATGTAATGTAATCATTGCACCTGGTTAAAAATGATAACTGATGCATTTAAATAGGAATAAAAAGAGGATTGTGTCTGGAAACAAAATGATTCCAACTTTATGGGCAACAGTGTATTCTCCAAACATATTATTGGATTAATATTATTGATGCATTTATGTCGGCAGCATTTTATTTACCTAATATACTGTTATGAGGTTCAATAATTATAAAAAAAAAAGTCTAATCACGTTTTCAACGATGTTTTTTTTATGTTAAATCCTGACTTGATAAGTAACTAAAACTGTCAGCTAAATGTAGTGAAGTAGAAGTATAAAGTTACATAAAATGGAAATACTTAAGTAAAATATAAGTACCTCTAAATCGTACTTAAGTACAGTACTTGAGTAAAAGACTTAGTTACATTCCACCACTGCAGAGACGCCTCTTTAAAGGGGACTCAGGTGCCGTTGTTTTGGTTCACACCTGAGTGCGATTACTGTGCTCACACCTGCCCGAATGAACAGACCAGGAGGGAAAACAAACTGGAGTCCGATTTAACCACGCTGTCAGTTACTGGTGTTAAAGTGATCCAATTTGTCATTACTAGTTATCTAAAAATGGGACATTCGATTTATATTTATCACCTCTGCTTGGTCATTCTGTCACGTGGACAGTTATTATTAAACGTAATGACTAATGGATTAGGCTGGTGTCCATATACTTACCATAAAGATTCCCTACTCTGTCTTTGGCGCCATAAGCCCATTTGTTCTAGTGAAGTGATTTGACAACAATGGAGGAATAAGCTATATCAGGCTTAAGATACAGAGAGAATACTTGTTAAGAGTCAATTCATTGCTGGTTTTTGTCTTTTTATGTGATTTGTTGACTTTTAAGAGAGTATGGAATATTGCCAGACTTATCCTTTAAAGCTACAAACTGTGATCCAATTATAAACAAACGGGTCACCACCAAACCTCAGCACACAGGACTGAGAGCTGCTATCACTCTTAAATAGGCTCACAGATGTTTTATAAACTAAACCACAGTATACAAGATAAAGTGTTTTGTGATGCAGTAAAAGGTTTGTTTACATCTGTAATGTTTGTTTCTACAGTAGGAGTAGAAACGGTTTATGATTTCAAATACAATTACTTGCTGTGAGGCAACACAAGAAGCTAATTTGTCATCAGGCAAAGCTCTTACCTGTAATTTATACGGCTGATAATATTTCTTATTAAGGCTTTAAATGTCATCCAGTCATTAACAACACGGATTAGGAAGCTCTTTAGCAGGAGCGGGATACCTTGAGGCTCAGTCGATCGCTATCGTTTATCTCTCATGGAAATGATATATTCCATCACAGATTAAATTAAAGCTGAGAGCTGTCACAGTAAAGTCCCTAAAGGTTGAAAGTGAAACGTAAAACGTCTGATAATGGAAGCTGACAATATGATCCATAGATTGCTGTAATGTTTATGGGAGCGGGCCGCTGTGAGCCTTTAGACAATTACATAAAAAAAATAACATAACATTTTAGTGCATACTAAAAACGACATCTTTATGTGCAGATTCTCCATCTGTCAGAATACATTCAGACAAACAGAAATGGTGGCACAATGAAAAAGACAGCTGTATTTTTACTTTCCATCTGATACGGCTGAAAATGCCCTCCAACTACAGCTGACATTCTGAGTGTATACCCTCAGTCACTGTGATATTCACATCCACAATAAAAAGGAGAAACATATCAAAGACAAATTGTACGATGTTGTCCAAACATTCACAGAGCTCACAATATTTATTTCTGTCAGTGCCGGTTGCAAGACACGCACTCACTATGACTATATTCTGTCTGTACCAGGTGGTGTATAAGAAGGCGGTGATGGCCGTCGGGTCACTGACCATCAATGAGGAGAGGTCGGAGGCCATCGACTTCTCCGTGCCCTTTGTGGAGACGGGCATCAGCGTCATGGTGTCGCGTAGCAATGGGACTGTCTCTCCTTCTGCCTTCCTTGGTAAATCTATCTTTCTTTTTGTCTCCCTAAAAGCAACTGCAAGAAACTTTAATTTCGTGTTGATTTTGGTGTCCCTTGTGGCAAAAGCGCCATCAGTCCGAAAAGCAAAGTAATTTCAGAAGTGCCTTAAACCTGCATTTTCTCTAATCTAGAAGTTTGATAGAAGTCTATGAGAAACTGACCTTACTTCTAACTTGATTTATTACCTAAGTAAACATTTTCCTAATGAATTTAGGGTCTCAAACATTACTTCCTGCTTCCCTTTAACTGGCTTAAGTACTACTCACTGCCAAGCTTTCAACAAGTCTTGAAATTATACCAAATAAGTCTAAATTAGTTACTTAAATTAGCGCCCCTACAAGTGGCAGGAGCTCAACATGGTGTACATACGTTACTTCATATGTTACAGCTGCAGGTTTAAACATGGTTAACATTGTCAAACAGTTGCTGTTTCTTTAGGTTCTGGCAACAAAACTACTTGGTTAGGTTTAGGAAAACATAGGATAACTCCTGAACATGACGTAGTTATGTAAGTGACATAAAGCATCATGCTGCCAATCATACACAAGTTAAAACGAACTCAACATTGAGTTTCAGTTTCACAGCGGACATGATTGATGGTTTCCTGAATCCAAGTCCTGCATTTGTTTGAGCCATGCATCCACCCTGACCTCATTCCTATAAGGACTTTGTCGCTCTTTATAGTATATCGCCTGACTTACACCTTTAATTCTTCAATAATTACTGCAGCCTAGAGGCAGTAAACGTATATATGGGTTGCATTCGGCTGTTGTACAAACATACAACATACAGGGTTGTTTTTGGGGGAGGACAGCTTCGACACTTTGCCTGTGAAAAATATAAATAGGCCGTGTGCCGTAAATTATTTAGTCTGATTTTGTGGAGAATCTGACCCAGGGACAGTTATTAGGAAAAACTATACAGAAAAACCCAATCTTCTTTGTGGCGGTTTGCTTATGTAAGTCATATAGAGGCATCAGTATTAAATTGAGACGGTTTCATAACCAGTTTAAAGTTCCTTGTAGTTGCTCTAACCATACATTTTTTTCTCCGTCTGTCCCCCAGTGAGCTGACAACTGGGATCAGAAAAAGGGAGGTGCTTACATGTTGGCAAAATCCTGCACATAAAATGGAATATTTTATTCAGACAGTATATGCTGGCCAAATTCCACTTGTACTCTGACTTTATCTGGGCCTCAACACCCTAAGCACATTAATATTTCTAGCAGGGCGGAGGAGGTGGAGTGTGCCAGCTGTTTTTTGAAAAGTCAGCTCAGACAAAGCATTCTTGATACTATCCTCTCCTCCTCCTCCTCCTCTTCGTCTCTCCTCTTCCTCCTGCATCTCCTCCGCCTCTCTTCCAGTTGTTCAGATGACTAGAAACTGAAGCGCTCCTCTGTGCTCGCCTAATGTCTTGTATTGTCACTGGAGCGAGACGTGAAGCGAGGGGATGTATTGGACCATGCGTGTGTTGGTCCCTGTGTATCAAGCCATGTGTCAGCATGCGTGTGTGTGAGGGGAAGAAATGTGTGTGATACCGCACGAATATATTAGGACGTTTGTGTATTGAGTCAAGAGTGTGTGGAGAATGAATGTGCTTTGGCCGTATGTATGTTAAAGGGTGAATGCTCTGTGTGTGTATTTATATGAAAGCACATTGTATCCATGTGTGTGTGAGTGTGTGTTGAGCCTGGGCCAGGGTATCAGTGACGGTTCAGTATCTCTCGCACTCATATTAGAGGCACCTCAGTGCACAATCTCTCAGGGTTGGCTAACCCTGGCAGTCACATACTTAGACATACAGTGACACACACACACACACACACACACATACAATTTGTCTGGGTACAGCGTCTCTGGCACTCATCCCGCTCTCTGAACTCCTGCCCTGCTACACACCAAACACATGCAGACTCACACACTCTCCCACACACACACATGCACAGATCACACACAAATAGATCACATACACATGCCCACAGCAGGGCACATCAGATCACTCCGAGTTTGATTCTTCTCTCTCCCCCTCTGTCTCTCTCTCTCCCTCTCTCTCTCCCCCCTTCCTCTACCATCTCCCCCGCCCCAGGCCTCTCCCTCTCTCAGCTCTCATCCAAGGGAATAATGAGAAATATGGAAATGTGCTCCGTCAAACTCTCTGTGACTAACTCTCCCTCTCCTCCCCTCCTCTCTCACTCCGTCTGTCTCCCTTTCTCCCTCTCTTTCTGTCTTCACTATCATCTTTTTCTCGCTTTATCTCCCCCTCGTGCCTGTTCTCTTTTTTTGCGCCTCCTCCTTTATTTCCCCGACTCCCTCCGTCTCCTTTTCCTCTCCGTCCCTCACTTTTTATGCGTCTCCTGCTCCTCAAC
>CAFUXE010000265.1:226549-249067 GCA_903364295.1 Serranus cabrilla
AGTTTACATGGTGCACCTGAATGCACCGTGACGGTCAACAGTCAACGTCAACACGTTTTACCGGCATGAATGCATAACGAGACGGTTTACCTTCCGGGGTTTACATACCGTAACTCACGGGGAAGGCGAAATGTGTCCCACCGGTGCTCTCAGGTGAACCAGGAGGATTTTACAGGCCTTTTACTCCGTCAACTCTGAATCCGGAAGTCACCACGGTGTCCGGGAAAGCGCCGCTGCAGGCTAACGGTAAGATATCGTAACGTCTTGTGTTTTAACGTTAAGCTTTATTTGTCCTGTCGGTTCAGCACCGACTGGTGGTGAAATGTAAATGTTGAAAACCGGGAAATTTTCGTGTTACAGATAGTTGTCGGGTTTCGGGACAGCTAGCTAGCTTGAAACTTCGCGGTTTCAAACACAAGTGTGTCGAAAAGTGCGACTTATCGAGATGGTACTTAGCGGTTCCGCGCGCGCGTGGGAACATTATTTGATTGGGGGCATTTCTATTTCAAAATAAAATTTGTATTTTTTTTTTTGTCTACCACAGCTGCCTTTACTTTTCATGCTTTTTTTTTTCCACCACTGCTTACACTATGTATGGCAATACCAGTGGCGCAGTATAAAATTATTCTGTAGTGGGATACTTGGGACTTTTCTTATAGTTAATCTAACACCCACACGTGAACTCCTGCCAATATAACATGTAACATAAATGAACCTTTCTGTCCATTGACAAGAAACAACAGCACATGCCCGGTACATAAAACACAATCTAAATGGTTGGTGCAGTTTAATTGTCAAAAGTACTGAGGTTGAAGCACAAAAACTATGGTTTAGGAACAAAAACTACTTGGTTAGGTCAAAGAAAAGGTTGTGGTTTGGATTCAAGTTAAGTGCGTTATCCCAGCAGTTATCCCAGTGTGGCGTGCAGTGCAGTGTAGTAATATAGGCGTCCTGTAGCCTGTGACTGGACTCTAATATTACAGGTACGCCTTCAAGGACTCCTTCAAATTTGGCACAAACGTCCACTTGGACTGATTAGAACTTGGAGGTTGAATGTTAAGGTCACTGCGTCCTCACGTAGCATAATTCCAAAAGACTTAATGTGCTAATTGTGACCAAAAGTTACACCAACGTCTAATAGGATAAAATGCTGTAATGATGGCATTTTAAATCCAAAAAGTCAAAGGTCAGTTTGAGTGTGACTTCATAATGTTCTGCAAAAAAACACTTTTCATGGCCATTATTAAACGCCTTAACTCTTGGTTACGCTAATCTTGTGGTGTCCACCTTGAAACTGTAGTGATTGGACAGAACTGTTAGGGTGAAGATGTGCATTAACAATCAGTGTTCCCCAAACAAATACACTTTGATAATACCTTTGATTAAATGTGTTGACTATACTTTATAAGTCTGGACAGACAGGATGTGAACTGAAACTTGACTGGTTGGTGGAGGCGGTAATTCTAGTTAAGTCATCCTTTTTGACCTGGTTATCTCGCCTGTGTAAAGACAGCGGGCTGTTGAGAGTGAAAGACATTTAGCAGGTCCACTGAGTCGTGTGTGGACCCTGACTCTTGTTAAGTCCTAAACTCTTGTCTCGGCTGTTTTCAGTAATAACCGTCCTTTTCTTTAATCTGTGCCGTGCAAGTCTTTATGGATCTTTATGGAAGTGTTGTGATAGATCACAGGAGTGCCCCTTTAATATCCAGGATAAACGGCTCTGATGGTGGACGCTCTGCCGGCTGACAGATGATGTGTGATTGACACCACAGTCTCTGTCACTCAGCTCCGTTTGAGCAACAAAAGCAACATGGCTTCCCTGGTAGAAGGCTATAAATCTGAAATAAGCACACAGTGGAAAGATGTCATGCGTGACTGATGACAACTAGTCCCTGCCTCACCTCCTCTCCCCGTCTCTCTCTCCCTCTTCCCCTCACACACATAAACAGTTCTGCCAGGCTATGCTTATGCTAATAGCTGTATGCTAATCAGGGCACTTCCAGGTGCAGAAATAGACGCAGAACATTTAGAGTAAATTTAGCTTTAATAACCTGGCTAATCACACCATTAATGTTACATCCAGTCTGACGCACACATGCTCAGTGTGCAGCATTGTTGTTATTCTAATAGAGGTTTCCACCTGACTGCGGCTTGCTGAGGGATGCTGGGAGGCAGGAACAAGGAGTTGGACAAACTCTGCTCCGTGTGCATCTCCAGCTACCCTCTCCATGTGTGAGAGCTTGTAAATGTGAGAGCCGCAGCTCTTAGACTTCACGCCGTTTTGTTGTGTTTGTTTTATTTTGTCTCTTCTATAAATGATGAAGCTCCAGGCGGGAGAGAAAGAGAGAGAGAGAGGCACTCAGCCCTCCCCGGGGGAAGAGTGCTCGCCGCTGGGCATCGTCCCCTCAGCATCACCCACTCCTCGCCCCCCAAACACATGCCCCATGACACACGCACGAGGACAGCTTGTGCATGTGTGTGACTAAAATAAACAATGTATGAAACCATGTTACAACAGACGGAAGTCATTTGTTTCTGTGTTGAAAAATATTGAATTTGGCATCCATATTGAGGTAAAATATGAGTCATTTCTCACCGTAAAAGATTTTAAATCTTGTTGTTTACTCATTACCTCCTGGAAACAGTAGTTTGTCAGAGCTGTGCCTATAAATTACCAGCGGTCTCATCTCTTCAAACTCTCCTGTTTACAGCATTACTGACCTTGTGAGTGAGCGTGACCATCAACAACAATGTTTAGTGTTCTTGTCGTCTGCAGGCAAAAAAAAAAAAAAATCAAAGTTGTAGGAATAATTTGCAGCCCGGCGACAGTAAATCTAACTGTCAATTCTCATCCAAGCGTGCGAGTGAGAGAGGAGGAGGACAAAAGTTGAAGTTTAGTTCAGTTTATTTGACATTAAATCACAGATAAGTGTCAAGGGTGACACAATAAAGTATGAGACGGTTTTTCTTTGTGGTTCTTGATGTGAATATAAGATGCAGGAGTCAAAAGGACTGAGGGATGTCATCCTGCCAACACATTAAAAACCTATAATATCATCAACAAAATGACTAAAGTCAAGCATAGAAAATCAATAATAATACAAAGTATAATAAAATGTATTTATTATTCATTATAGTCAGCTGGGATTGACTTCAGTCCTGCTTCCAGAGTTCAGATAAGCAGCTGAGAATAATTATAAAATATGAATAAAATAAAAAAATATTTAAAAAAATTTTGGATAAGTGATTGAAGATAATAATGAATAATAAAATATGAATAAAATATAAAATATATAAAATAATTTTCTCATAGGTTTTATTTGACATGTGAAAATGTTGGTGGTTACTTTTATTATTTATTTTTAATCAACAAAGGTGTCTTATTCCCATTCCTGGTAGCACCTAAAGGAAGAAGTCCTCATGTTTGTTTGAATAACTATTTCGACACTTTCGACCCCAAATCCAACTTGTTAGTGTTGGATGAAAATGTAGACGTCACTCTAATGTCTGCACCATAGACTGTATAAGAGAAGTGGGCGAGTCAATGCCAGATTGACTTTGAAACGAGCTTTGTCCGCTTGGCATTTCGCCTCGCTATATTTGCATTTTGTCGGCGTGGTGTCCTCTATTTTTGCAGCTTTGTGCCCACAGGGTGACGCCCAGAAACGTCCAGCAAAAAGAAAAGGGAAGATACAGGCAGAGGGCAGAAACAGACACGGACACACACTCCTAATGGATTATACGTGATGATAGAGAGGGATTTATGAGCCTATACATTAGATGAATCATGCAAACAGATTTGTGGAGTGTAAGAAATTTAAGATACAAATTCAAAAGTGTTCCGACATGAGGACCCTTTGTTTTTGAGGAAAATCTTGCTTTGTATATCAAAAAAATTCATTTTAATCCAAAACTTTTCCTTGTGCAAGATAACAAAGACATCTACTGAGCCAACAAGATGCGGAAAAGGTTGTTCAAACTTTTTTTTCTAGCCGACCTGACTACTGACAAAGACTAAAATGAGAGATCATATAAATCTCATTTTTAAACAACCTACAGTGGCTCCTGCATGTTACAGAATTGATTTTAAAGTCTTTCTCTTATTTATTAAGGCACTAAATGGCTCCACCCCTTTTCATATCAGAGACTCCCCATCGTTTTACAATCCCCCACGAACCCTGAGATCCTTCACAGCTGCTCTTTAACTGTTCCCCGAGTCGTCATAAAAAACCTTTGGGGATGCCGCTTTCAGGCCCTGCACCTCAAAAAAATATGCTGACTCAGTGCAACCACAAACATAATCTTTTTAATATAGCCTCGAAGTAGCAGCTGTCTGTTTGAATCTTTTAAGACTTTCTCTAAGGTAACAGTAGCATTCATTTTAGGCTTTTAAACTGTTTTTTTTTGTTGCAGAAAATGATGCTTGAGGTGATTAAGAAACTGTCTCACCGTCACGTACTTTGTCCAGCAGGTTGTTGTACATTTCTGGGGAAATAATTGATAAGATGCTGATGATTCTTAATGGCTGATAAAGCCCCTGTTGTGGGCTTTGTGTCCATGAGGTAAATAATTCCTTCCAAGTTACTCATATGTTGTGTTTTAAATAACCGTACAGCCACGACCTGAATTCTATCTCATTCTTTTAGCTGCTGCTGATTTATTTGGTACACTAGAACATTTTATTTTCAGTGTTTTGAACATCACTGGGCTCTGAAGGAGTTAATTTTGATGGACTTGTAGTGAAACTCACACTGCACCTCGCTGTGTGTGTTGGAAAATAAAATTGAGTTAGCGTTTTATTAAAGTACTTGTCGGTGTCAAACATGTCTTTCAGTTGAGTAAACCGACCTTTCAGCGCTGTTGACTGAAGCCATAAATTATGTACTTGCAACAGCATAGAAGTTTAAAAATGGAGTCATCTATGCAGTTGAGGTGAACCCTGCTGCTTTTAAACATCGTTCACTTGCTTCATCACATGGACGGGAGAAAAGCCTGTAAGTCCAGATAACAAGAAGAAGCCTTGTTCGAGCGCGTGTTGAATTATGTTCACACCAGGAGTAAAAGCCAAACTGGAGGCTCAACAGGAGGCAGCGAGCACAGCGTATTTCTTCTTTCTGAAAAGTGAACGTACCACTGGGCCCGATGCGTGTTCCCCACTGGCTCCAAATATGCGTTTACGCTTTAATTCCTCCAACTACAACAATATACATCATTCTCCTCTTTCAGCCATTATGTGGAGAGTCTTATCTGCTGTAAACACATGAAAATAAACCTATTGTTCAGGTTATTGTTGCCACAGAGACATAAAGTCAACAGATTTCTGACTTTATTTCTCTCTGCAGCGGACGGCGCAGGGGTTGTATTGTTGTGACTCTGTCCGAGGTGCTGATTGTGGATCTGTCAGCAGTGCAGGAGCTGTCCGAGGTGTTTGAAGAGTTTCATGCTGACTGTAATGTCTGCCGCCGGTGGGAGGCACTCAGCCCGTGTCAGATCTTTCTTACTTAATCACTGAGATATTATTTGCTCCTGTCTGCTGGGATACACAAACAGTGGGAGCTTCGTTCCGTGCTGAGACTTAAAAACACGTTTTTCCTGACAGCTTACTCTCAGCAATAGTATAGTTTTGGTTTAATTTCCTGTCAGTTTGTTGCTTTGTGCCGCTGTTTTAGCGGCTCTCTGGTCTAGTTTATTATTTTCTTGGCAACAGATGAGAAGGTTTGTAAAACTTGCTGACTATTATCCATCCTCTCTCTGTCCTTCGGTGGCTGCCAGCGAGGCTGTTCATCAGGTGAGAGAGCAGGTTGGCTGTTAGTCAGAGGGTCAGTTCCTCCACAGCTCAAAGAAACTTTGAGAAAAATCTGAAATTCAAATTGTTCTCTATCTATTTGTGAAGGAAACAAGACTGATGATGTTTGCACATGATGCTCACATTCAGAAGTGAAAGCACAGATGCAAGTAGAAACAAGATTTTTGTCATTTACTACATTTGTGCCAAGTGACACAAATGACAAAAATCCAGCGATTGGAAAACATACAAATATTAACGGAGGTTGAAATTCTTCAACTCAAGCAGGAAATTGGTGTTATGCCGTGTTGAGATTCTCCTGCATAACATAACTCCATTCAGAAAACAAGCATTTTAAAAGTGCCTGCTTTTCTTTTTCTGACAAAGCATGGATGTAGTTATTTTAGCATCATTTTTTATGTGTTTATTGCAATAAATCACAGCAAAATCACTTTATTTTAGGTTCATACTGCTGTAGTAGCACCATACTGTCAGTCCTACAGAAATTCACTGAGCTGTGTGCACGGATAATATTATAAATACAGACATGACTTTGTTTGCTCTACATACCTCTGACTCCTAGAACCATTGCGAAGCATCAATAGTGGTTATTTCACCATGTGAGAAGAAAAGATAAACTAAGTTGTTTGTGCTTGTAGTAGTTGTGGTTTTCGATGCTGCGGTTGGTTGAGTCCCACTGTATGTGAATCCACTGCTGGTCTGTAAATGCGTAAAACAATTTGTGACAGTAAAAAGGAAATTTTGTTTTTAATACTCAGTGTTTTTAAAGGCAACTACTCCAGTACTTCAATTGCCTGAACAACTTTGACTTATTGACTCAGAAATATTTGACCAGGAGTGTCTAAACTTTGGCTCAGGTAATGGACTTGTGTACTTTCTCCCCCGCTGTCAAAGCCAGTAGGTACGTTGTTTGACTGGCCAACATTACCGTCCAAAATGTAAGCAATCTCTGACATGAGTCGTTGGATGAAAGGATATCAGGTCACCAGCGTAGCTTCTTACAGACTCCCACTCTTTTTCCTTTCAGCTGCAGCCACCGCGAGTCCGCTGGCTCAAGAGCTAGAGGCTCCTCTCCTAATCCCCCCGGGACACAGAGAGAGTGCACATTTCTGTCTGACTTCCTTGGTACAAGTACAATGTGCCCCAGCATCCAGGGCCCAGCCATCCAAATCCTTCCCAAGACATGCAATGTTTTGTTTGCTATCGCTGTGTGGTCAGCTCTGGTCTGAGCCACAGCTGTCGAGGAACACAAATCCAAGGACTGGATGCAAGAACGGTACGTGATTTCATGCCGTATGCCAACAAAAAGGGAACTGTAGTCACTGCAATAACTGAGCTGTGCAGCAGAGACTAAACATGGAGCCTGGAGCCTCGTTGAATGCTTCCAGGGGTCGGCTAAAAGCATAAAGAAGCCGGTGACATGTGAGATATTAGACCACCCAGAGGGGTTGATTGTGTTTGCCATTTGGGTTGACACCTGGCTCAGTGGGACACCTGTAGCTGAGAGAAAAATGAGGAGCCCAGGCCAGCAGAGAGGCCAATGCAAATCAGGGACCTCTCAGCACGCAGGAGAGGCTGTGAAATGGCACTTCATTGTGATTGTGTTATTGACATCCTGCATTTGACCCGTCGTTTTAATGGCTGGAATTCATTTGTAGCGATTGCTGCCACAGAGGAGCACATTAACAGAGTCTACAAAAGACTACTAGAAAACAATGTAAAACATCTTTTAGAGCCATCCAACATGTGTTTAATTTAGGCTCGCTGCAGCAGTACAAATTACTGATGACGCACAGTATTCAGGCATTCACAATCTGCTTTTTTTATATAGAAATAAACTGTTTAGTTAGTTTTAGTTAGTTAGTTTTTGCATTTTACGCTAAATTCACAGACAAAACTGTAGAATACTAAGCGTCTTATCAATACTTTGGACAACAATTGAAAGTGTCTAAACTTCACATCAGCAGCAGTCGAAGCACAGAGCTGAGATAATGCAGATAAGCCTTCGGATTATAGGATTCTCTGTCTTAATATTCTACATATTCAGAAATTCAGTTAGATTTTACGGACCCAAAAATATAAGCTTATCTACCACTGGTCCCCAGGGACTCGTGTCGTCCATAATCTCCTAATATAAAAACAGCCACATGTTCATCAATTCTGTGAAACACTAATGAGATATTGCATTTCATAAATGATAAGTTGTTATATTTACAAGCTAATGTAGTGGCGGTAAAGCTGTACAGCGTCTTTCTCGCCTGCACATCAGCAAGCTTGATGACATTAGAGTGGAAATTACAAACCAGATAGCTGCGTTATGGCGACATCAGAGCGAGCAGACGCACAGCTCATACCGTCACCTGAATCTGCATTCTCCAGAAACTCAGAATCTCAGTTCAGGTGTAGGTCTTGATTTTAGTTTGGAAAGTTTTTTAAGGCCATTGCAGGGTTTAATGTGTGTCCTTTAACCCTGAACAGTTAGTAAATCATGCTTTACTGCACAAGGTGAAATATTGCCCCCATTATCTTTTTTGGAACATGTGGCCAGTAATTACACATTGCACCTTTACTTCTTTTTTTGTCCCTTATATAGTTTCCCACATTACCGTTCCCTCTTGTCCTTCACTTTAAATATTTCTATGTTTAGTAATAAGGAACAGTGCGTGCAATACCAAGTCAAGGTCGTCCTCGAACAACGACTGTCTGTTCTTTGTAAACCGTCCTAAGAACTTGATTTTAAGAAGCCGCACTCACTGGATGCTTCAGGATTCACTGATGAGCAGGTCATTTGTCACCTCGCTGCTCTGCTCACCAGTCCTTTAGTGTGAGCGCTCAAACAAGCAAATCTGTCACTCAGGCCTAAATCAGGGCATAAATTTGCTGTGTGATGTGAGCAGCCAGTCAGCGCCGCGCGGCACAGACACCTGACAGCAGAGTGTTTTCTGTGGTCATGGGAGGAAATCATTCACAGCTCAATTATCTTCACAAATAAAACGTGGAATAAAAAGTAAACTGTGAAATAAAAGGACGTTAATGTGGCGACACATTTCCTTTGTCTCTTTACATCTGTGCTGGCAGCCACGCTCACGTAATTCCTGCTTCTTATCTTCTCGTTCTATCTTCCACGCTCTTTATGGCCTTGGTGTCTAACAATACCCACAATGCACTGCCCCACAAAGGCGCACTGCCCACGGTGATGGGCAGAGCCAGCTGAACTCTGGAGGCCTCATCTGTGTGTGTGTGTGTTAGGGAGAGTGAGAGGATGCACTGCTATCCTCTGCCAGTGAGATGCTTTTATCGAGAGTTGTTGAACTGCACACACTCTCTCTCTCTCTCTCACACACACACACACACACACAGAGGCACAGACATACAGCACACACAGACAGCCATGCATGAAACATAGTTTGCATTAAATACTTGATGAGGTGTGTGAGGCTGTCAGGCGTCGTTCTGCAGCTCAGTGAGAATAGTTGTCACATCCAATGAACAATTTTGTCTTGTGTAACGTCTCCTGAGCCTCGATGAGGCGATTCAGCCCTGAGAAACGAATTCCCAACAACCTGCTTATATACTATACTGTACATCTCTGCCCACCGCTGCGTACAGAAACAACACTGAATGCTTACAAAATGCTTTCTACTGTTTGAAATATGAATACATAGTGTGCAAACGCTCGACACACACAGTTTTTCCATTTTTTAAGAAGCTTTAAAGTTCCTTATTCCTCTCCGCCTGCGAGCATCTCTTCACCTTTAAGCTGCTCTTCTCCGAGGCACGTTTGTGCACATTTCCCCAACATTTAAACAGATGTTTTTGTTATCTTTGGAAACTGTGTGAGCTCTGTTAGTTCTTAAAATAAAATTGCATGTATTTGTGTGTATTTTGGCAGAAGATTAAAGCTTTCAGACACCTTCGAACACATCCGATAAGGGTTTTAGTCAGTATTAAATGACATCTTCAGTCACTGAATTGCCTTTAACGAGTTGAGAATTGATAAAATAGGCTGCTGCGCTTTCAGTGAGTGATTACACCTCCCCGCTCTCAACAAGTCCTCCAAATTAAATGACAAAATATGTCGTTTGCAAAAGAAAAATAGTTGCACACTTGTAGCCGCCATGCAATAATATTTTATTCTAATGAATTACCGACGTTTTGCATGAAAGGAATATTCTCAATAGGACTCTGAATAGGGAGTTACGATGATTTCCCTCATAAAAACATATAATTTTCCACCATGGGAACCTTTTCCACTCTGCCTGATGGCATCGCACTCTGTATCACCTTTAAACTGCTCTTCACTGAAGCACATATGTGCACATTTTCTTTAAACATTTAAACAGATATTTTTTATCTTTGTGATCTCCTTTAGCTTTTGAAATAAAACTGCTTGTGTTTGCGTGAATTTCGGCAGAAGATTAAGGCTTTTTTTAATAAGAGGAAGCACCTTTAAACATCTGATTAGGGTTTTAAAAAATGTTTTTCTATGAATGACATTTTCAGTCACTGAATTGCCTTTAATGAGTAATATTGACAAAATAAGCTGCTGCGCTTTCAGGTGATTACACCTCCCCGCTCTCAACACGTTTTACAAATTAAATTTGACATTTTGGAGGATGCAAAAGAAAAATGGTCGCACACTCGTAGCCACGATGCAAAAAAATTATATCAATACAGGATGTTCATAAAGTCTCTAAAAAAATATTACAAAGGCAATTGATGAGATATGCTTCATGCAAGTAATGGTGTCCATGTAGAGGTGTATTAAATGAAATAAAATATCTACTCCTCATTTTGTAATAATTTCCACATATCTGTCTGTTCATTTGCATTTGTAATATTTTGTTTAAGTGGTAAAGAGACATCCTGTATTTTAATGAATTACCGACGTTTCAACATGACGATAATCTCCTGAAAAAGACTTAACAAATAAGATAAAATGTAATTTTCCACCGTTGGTCCTGGTCGTGGAGAAGGCTTCCAGCGCCTGTGGTGGGCCTCAGCACGGAGCTCCGCTGTAGGACTCTATTGGTGCTCGTGATGACAAACATCACGTCATCCAGTGCAGCATTTTGGTTGTTCTGATGTCATTTTTGTGCAGTACTTGAGGAGTGCTTCATATTTCGTTTTAGCTGACTCTGCTCATGAACACACACACATGTAAAGTGCACAGAAACACTGCACAAGTCACACACACACATACACTTACATCGCAGGTCTCTGGAGCTGCACCTTCAGGCCAGATTAGTTTGAGTGACTCAGAGGCAACTCTCCTGCTGTGTAATTGAACACTACCACTGTACTCTCACTGTTCACACACTTAAAGACACACACACACACAGACGGACACGTATACATGCATCCTGGCTGCTGTGTTGGATCCCACATTGTGAAGAGAGAAAGAGTGTGTGAAAGAGAAGTGAAGAAGGAATATTAAAGTGAGAACAAAATAGGGGAGAGGAGCAAACGAGAGCGCGGAGAGATGTGAGACGGAGGGGTAAGAAAGAGAGAATAAAGCAGGGGAGCCTTGTCTTTCCTTAAATACTCCTGCTGAGATGCTGCTCCGCTGATCAAACGGCGAGAGAGAAGAGGTGAGGGGGCGCGCGTAGGAGGAGGAGAGAGAAAGAAAGAGATATAGAGAGCAGAAGAAAGGGATAGAGAAGCTGCTGAACAGAGAGAGAGAGAGAGAAGGTAATAAGAGGGAGAGTGAATGGTGGCAGCCGTCAAATTAGAATTTTAAGAGGTGTGACGGCACGGACAAAGATTTGACTTCTACAAGATATTAGTGCCCTGTCCGCTCTCTAGCTGTCCACCTCATTTTTTTTTATCTGTCAGGTTTCATTTCATCACATAGAAGTCAGTCACATACCTGTAACAGCAGCAGAAACACTGTCATCAGCCCAGTGGCTCCGCGCTGACGTCAGTGACAGTGACGGCCGCCATCTTAGAGATCTACAGCAGGGACACAGTGTAAGACTATCAGTACCTGCAGGAAGTGTACTCACACTGTGTGTATCTGTGTGTGTGTTTCTGCGTGCATATGACAGCTTTAAAAAAATAAAAAAGCCTAATAGAGTTTGTACCCCAGTGGACTCCCAGCGCCTCCACACACACACACACATCCCTGCACAGACCGGCCTGAAGTTCAGGCTTTAACTTAAGCTGACAGTCAGAACACACACTTGTCACACTCTGAAAGTAACATTACGTGATATCACTGTGAAAACACACGCTTTTTTTTTTTTGGTCATGAAAGCTGATTTTTGTCACATGAAGATGAGAGAAAGCCAGAAAATGAGACTCTGCAGGTGCAACTCAAACAGCCATCTTTAGGGGGAAGAAAGTCGTATTTTAAGAGTAAATAACTTCTCGTCTTGGATGCATTATTTAATGCATGACTAAGCACGAATTAAAGCTTTCTTTTGCTAATACTGAGTTCACTTTTTCTCTTCACACATTTAGCACCACGACAGTCTTTGTGGTCTAAACTGTGAATCATTTCTGCTTTGACACAAAAAGTGTTCGGTGACCAGATCTTTTAAAATTAATGAACTCTTTTCTCGCCAACAAAACTCAGCAAATGTAGCTGTAGATTTCACTGCACTTTCTGCAAACCTTCATAATTGTAACATTATAATGTTACAGTGTCTTTATATATAAATCTGTGTGCGCCTCTACCTCCACTTAACACAACAACCCTTTGACCTCTTCTCTTTGTTGTGGCTAATACGAAGCTGCCTTCTCTGAAATGTTATGGATTATTCTTATTATTTCTCATTGTCATAAATCCCACAGCGTGTGTAGCGCCGTATCTTCTCTCCTCTGTAGCCTCAAGCATGTTTGTTCCCACTGAAGAAAGAAAAAAAGAGGTCACACAGATTTTTTTTATTTTTTTTTATCCCAGTTGTTTCATACAACAGCTGGGCTCGCCAGTTTCTAGGAAAAGTTCCTCAAACAAATTAAAGCCATGTGCCACATTTCCACAGTGATTGAAAAATGTTAAAATGATTCTAATCCTTAATTACCCCAGTGTGTTATAATTATTAAGTGACAATTAGAGATTAAATTCATCAAATAAAACTGCCAAACATTATTTGGTTGCAGCATATTTAATACTGCTTTTCTCTGTTTCATAATTTTGGCAATTTCATATTTTTAGGATTGTTGTTCTTTGGCACATTAGGCTTTTGGAAATGTTTTCAATATTTTCTTACATTTTTACTGACCAAAAGATGATTTAATCCATTTTAAAAACATCATTTGCAGCCCTCTTATTATTTTTATGATTATTATTATTATACATAATGAATTGTTCTTTACATAACCGTGGCTGCAGAGACAGAGAGGTGTCTGACAGAAGGCTGTGAATGTGCCGTGGGAGCTGAGTGAGCTGTCATCTCAGAGTAGATTAGAGCCGCTGTAATTGATTTACATATCCTTATCAATCAGTATGAAGCTAAGACAGACTTAAATAAAGCTTAAAGCTCCTGACTTCTGTGCCCAGAGCCACCATGAAGTAACTCTGAGGGCTCGTGTGACCCAAAAGGCTAATTAATGTATCAGTTACATATGTTAGTTAATGATCTTAAGTAAGATTTTGATGCTCCAAGTTTGAAGTCAACTCATTACACACCTTCATTAGCATGGGCCCTCACGAGTTCATGTGTCATGCATTTATTCAAACATTAATTCATGCTGAGTCCTGCACATGCATGAATTACAGATAAGTCACGGACACTTTTATTAAGTTGTTACTTTATGGATCGTTTTCGATTGGAAGTCAAGGAGCAGCTGTCCTTTTTAGTCTGACTTTGAAAGGTGGACTTGCTTTGAAGTCGGCTATAAATAAGGAGATCACCGCTCTAATACCACATTGTGATACTCGCTTATGTATTCTGAATTCATAATTCAAACCGCAGCGCAGCAGAAAAGCCTTTGTTTAACCATTAAAGACGAACCCCGCTGAGTAATTAAAGGTGGACTTTCACCAACAACACACGGAGCACAAAGTTCAGACGCTGTTTCAGAGCTGATCTGAGGGCTTCGAGTTTCCATTCAGCTATTTCGTATCTTTCCAAACTCTTTAATGTTAATAAACAGGAATTGTATTTTGGATTACTGTAAATCAAAGCAGTCTGACCGAGCTTAGAAGACAACTGATGGATAATTAAGAAAGCCTCATTATGTGGCTGTTAAATTAATTTTCCATGCATCCACCCATCCAATTTATCCGGGTCAGAGCGGACTGACTTCCTCCTCGCAACTTCCCCTGAAAACTTCCTCCAACTTCTCCCGGATGCCCCTGTGGGACTCCTGGGTTTAGAGTTGACTTGATATCAGGAGAGTGAACACAGCTTTCTCTCTCTGAGGGTAATGTACTGAAGGCTCATAGCAGTGACCCGGGCACCTCACACTCTCTGACGGGAAACCTCGGGGAAAACGGGGATAAGCCGTTTCTAAATCCACAAAACACATTTACACAGGATTATCAAATTCCCTGGACTTCACTGCTATCTGTGGGAGGAAAAACTGTTGGCCCGCTGCTCTGTGGTCCGACCAGATTCAGCGTAGTTCCTCTTGAGTCCGGAGATCAACAGTTGAGGGTTGTCTTCTTTACAGGCTTTACCCGAGAGGCTGAAGGCAAAAGGGTACAGCTGAAGAGTGTTCAGACTCTCTGAAAGCTCTTATCACATGTTTGGACAGGATCTCTGTATTATTGTTACCCTCTGAAGCTGCTCTCCGCAGTGAGAGACATTTCTATTTAACTTTGTGAGAGATTCATAGTTTTAACTGTGTGCTTATTGTTGTGACACAGAACTACTTGGTAACTAGTCGACAGAATAAATGTTTGGATTGTGTGTTTCTACAAACCACAGACAACTCTAGAGAGAGAATTTCTACATTTTTAGGCCTCAAATATGTTGAATATTAACATTTGTGAACCGTTGCTTTAAACACGCTGGAAGTGGAGGTATAAAGAACGACACGGTCCACTTAGAGAGGGCAGGGGTGACGAACACAGACTGGTGTTCATGTGCTGTAGAAACCAAATGTCACTCTTGTTATTTGTTGTATTTAACTTTCATGTGTCAAACTACTTTATCAGCTATGTAACTACCTCACTTCTGGCAGTTATGTCCATTTATTTGACTTTTTAACTGTCTTTTCTAACACCTAAACATGCTTTTTTTGTACTTTTTCAACCTAATGGGTTCGTGTTAACTGTGTGTTTAAAATGGTGTACATTATATTTAGGTATGAAGATGTGTTGATTGCCTGGCACTGGTTTTGGCGCTAATTTTGTCTGTGCACAGGTTTTAAAAAGTAAGCAGAGAACTAGGTGCTTTAAAAACTTCCTCCACTGCCCATGTTTACTGCACCAATTTCCTCCAGTAATGACGTGTCGATAGTGATGGAGACGTGGTGTAATTCCTAAAAAAGGAGGATGTGTAACTGAATCTTCTCGGCGTGCACAGACTGTTCCTACACATTCATTCATATTCAGTTCACACTGTTTGATATAGATTTGTATCATGCAGGAACTCAATAACTGCCTGTTCAATCAGTTGGTGTTTCTCATATTCAGCCTGCTCTCATTCCCTGTTCGTACTTGTACCTACAAGAAGTAATGAATTATAATTTTCATATAAGCTCCAGAGCCAGAAGGATGCAGGGCTGCTTCACAGGAGGTGATGTAGTATAAAGAGCGATAAAGTCCGAGTAAGGAGAAGGTCGTGGGTCACACAAACACAATAATTTACCCCAGGAGATGTTATGAATGTAGTTATTTTAGCTAAATCCCTAATCTTTAACTTAACATAATCTATTATTTGTTTTGCACAAACCGGTTCTGCTCTGCAGGGCACTTGTTGCTGGACATTCTCAGGATAATGCATGAAAAATGGTGAAAAACTTTTCGTCAGATCTCACACAAACCGTCGTATGAGGATAAGTTGTCATATTGGCATTTGAAAGACTCATCATGGGAGGTTACTGATCTGAAAAGAAAAAAAGGTTTTGAACAACTTCGCTTTTCCCATGTGGCGGATGACTCATTGTACAACTTTGTTCTTTTTGACAACATACTGTGTCGGCCTTCAGCAGTGTGAAACCTCACTAGTTGGACTCAGGTCCCCTTTTGGGAAATGGAGACCACCATCCATGTCTGCCAGATCTAAAGAAATGTTTCTACAATCCAATCACTGTGAAAAACATAGATTTGTTCATGTTTTTCTTGATACAACCAATATACATTTACGTGGAAACATGTATTTTGAAAGAGCTATTGGTCGCTATAATATTTTTTCTGTCCATTCTGTCTGAGAAAATGATTGCAACCAAGTATGACTCTTAAATAAGAGAGGGGGCAGAAGCCATTCATTCTCTGGGGGAAAGAACACTGTGAACTTTATCTGTCTTGGATATCATCGAAAGTCTTTTTAGTACAAGATAAGCACCGATCCATCACTGCTCAGCAAGGAAATAACACCTGAGACTGTAACTTTAGTGAATACTCACTGATTTTGCACATTTGCACTCAGCTCTTGCACTTTATCTATATTTTTATATATTGAATATTATGTCAATTTCTATGTGTTTTTATTGTGGTGCTATAATTTTCTTAGCCGTTTTTCTATAGATGCTCTGCTGACTCGTCTCGTACTTTGAACTCATACTGCTTGAAGCCTGAATTTAGCTTTGGCCTAACTTTTACCTTGTACTCACAATCTCCTCGCAGCCTTTATGTAGAAGAGTAATGATTACAGCAGCCAGTAAATCTTTCAGTATACATAAAGGCATATGAATATTGGTTAAAGATAAGCTTGAAGAATTCCAAACTCATCCGTTAAGCACAACAGGATGTCAGGATGAATCTCATCCTCCCCCGCATCTTCCACTTACCACAGGTGTAATTTCATGAGCAGACAAGGAGACTTGTCATCACTAATACTTCATATAAATCATTTATCCCCCTCAATTAACTCTATAGAGTGTCCATGGCAATCTCACCTCCACTCAAACGTATGAGAGAAAGAGAAACAGACAGACGGAGACTCTGCAGCCGCTGGATCGTACATCACGGTCGCTCACGCAGCGGCACGGCAGAGCAGTAAGTTCATTACAGAGGAAGTTTCACTGTGACATTCAGTTATCACAGTTGACAAGCTAGATAACATTTCCTGACCACAGCTACTTGCAGCTGATGTCAGTTTTTATCCGAGAGATCGCTTTAAAAAAGATGCTGAAGTTGGTTAACATAATATGTTTATATGTACAGAATATATTGCACACTTGATCAATAGAAACAACTTGTGAACACATTCAAACACACCATCTGTAAGCAGTTACTTATTTACACTACAGTTATGGAGCAACTATAGCATTAAAATAAGAGGGTAGAATTGAACTGTTCACTGTGGTCAGTTAACTGCAAAAACGTGCAATTGCTGTTACTTGTGCGAGTCAGTGTGGCTGTAAAGTGTCAGCAGCTGACAGATAGTTAGCTAACTAGCGCCGCCGTCCACTCTCCTCTTGATGAAGTAGTGTCTAAGCAGCAGGGAGTGAGAGGGAGCACTCCCGCCGGCCCCAAGGCCACTTTTCTGCTCATTTTCTGTAACCAGTGTAGCATGAAAGCATGATTGAATTAGCAAGCTAGCTAACCAGTAGATGGATGGGTCATTAGCAAGCTAGCTTAGCTAATTCCACTGTGTTTTCATGCCACACTGGTTACAGAAAATGAGCTTGAACAAGTTGTCACCCATCGAGCAATAGCTTTGCTTTCTGACACTGTGACAAAAGTGCGTGTGGATGAAGCATTAGGTTTTAATTGTTCTTCATCTAAAGCGGCTCTTCATGTTTCACAAAACTCAACTGCTTGTTGAGTCGTGACTGCAAAACGTCACCTCAGTGAATCTGCAATTTCCTGCAGGTCAATTTGTACTAAAGTACCCCTGCTGCAGTGCTATTGCAATAGTACACAGATTTCAATGGGCAGGTCCATTGCACCTTTTTCATATTTCATATTTCTATGTGAGAGCAACATTATCATTCATCTGGAGCTGTTTTTTTATCTTTTAGCTCAGTTTTTGGTCTCTATCAAGTCTCTCCTGAGAAAAATATCCGGTTCTTTGGCTGCTAAATCTCCACTATGTTCACCAGCTCGTTGCTAACTTTGTCTGTCCGCTATTTGGTGTTAATTATTATATTGTTATAAAATATTAAGCAGCCAGGCAGTATATACAGTAATTCAGATTAGCTCTGCTTATGTCAGCAGCAACATGAAAGTAACGTATATATTAATGCACCACTAATTATAATTCAGTAATATATATGGGTCTGGTATTGGCCATTCTGCATTATGAGTGCTTTGACTTTTAAGTATATTTTACCTAAACTAGCATTTTGAATGCAGGACTTGAACTATTAACTGCAGTATTGCTACTTTTACTTCACTAAAAGATCTAAATACTGATCACCTGCAGAGGGTAACGATTACAATGACTCCAGCACAGAAATAGCAGCAAAGTTGCTCCTTCCTCTTAGTTGAAATGCTTCTCCCTCTCTGAGTTCACTGCTCAGGTCAGTATGTCATGTTAAGTGCCAGACACAGAGTATATTCAGTGTATTATTACGCACATGAATAGTACTCCATTAAGAGCATAATTCGCTGGTTGTTGAAGAATATAATTGTAGCGCGTTGAGCAGTTCCCAGAAGATGTTTCCCCCAGAGCTGAAATGAAAATTATGCCCTTTCCACTAACAAGCTTCCTAACTGACCTCCACTGAGGAAATGGACTCCGACCCTTCTGAATCTTCGAGCAATTCCTCCCAAATTATATGTCTAGTAGCCGGTTTAGAGGCTCCTGAAAATGATCCTCCCACCTTCATGCAGTAATCCCACTCAGACCAGTGTGTCACTGTACCTGCTGAGCACAGGTAGGTCAACGATCTGCCTCCTCATCCTGAGTCACCGCAAGGATTTTTTGTACTTCCTCCTGACATGTGTCTATAAGCTCCTCCTGCACTGGACCTGTTCAGCTCACACCTCTCTGCTGAAGTCTCTTCATCTCAAACAGGCTGAAAAGACTCTTTTCTCAGCTGGACAGCCTCACTCTTTCACTTTCATGTCCACCAGCAGGTTCTTGGGTGGCAGCAGTAATTAAAATATAAATTGGGTCACTTGTGAACAAGCCAAAGACACATTTGCACCAAATAAAGTTGTGGCAAAGAATAAACTAACACAGCCGTATGCCTGTATTTAACTGTCTCAGCCCTCGCAGGGTTTTTGCATTTGACTGCGGCCGTTCACTTTATCCTTCAGGTGTGGTCAGCGGACACATTGTACAAACTAGTTCATTTCATGCATACTGACACCTTTAGCTCGGAGAAATGTTTCCTGACAAATTAATGGTCTCCACCAACTCCTGAGGGAAATATTTGGCTTTTAAGCTGCTGAAGCTTCGCTGTGTTCACCAGCTAGATCCTGATATTGTCTGTTTGCTGTTTGGTGCTGAGCAGGTGAAATGAAGTGTTGATTCCTTTAGCTTTTTCACTGAAAATAGCTGTTATCACTGCTGTAAATGAGGTTGATGAGAGCAGTGAGACTGAATAAATATAGTAAAGTTGCGTAATAGAGGCTACGAAGCTACGCAGAGGTTAGGAGAACTGCAGAGTTTAGAGATAATTGTTTGTAGTTTAGCCACTTCTTGTCACTTCTAGTGAACTCCTGTGTTGCAAAATGTTTTAAAGCAACTACAAGGAGTTCTTAACTGATGAAACAGTCCACGTTAATACTGATGGCTCAATATGATGTGATCTTCATAAACAAATGAGGCCATCAGCAAGAAGATTTCTGTAAAATTCTCCCTAAAATCAGATAAAACGATCAACAGCACACAGACCAGAAGAACCTACGTTTACATTTTACATTTACAGGCTACTATAATAGAAGATGAATAGTATTTTAGCCAGTTAAAAGGAAGCACGGGGAGACTTTTATTCAGAGAATTTAGTTGTTGACGTTATATTTTGCAGTTATGGCTGATGCTGGGGTAGAATCAGCAAGGGGGAAAAGAAAAGAATGGACCAAATAACTCAACCTTAGTCAGTCGTTCATTGCAAGGTTTGAAAATATAAAAAATGATCCCTCTTCCTCATTGACGGGTTTGTAATATGTCTTTTGTGAAGCATGGCTTTAAATGAAATACAAACCATCTTATTTGTGGCTATGTAAGATTAATAACTGCATGACAATATGACAGTTGTGAAACTTCGTCTCTCCCTTTTAAAACAAATGCACTCGTCAGATCAAGATCTGTACGATGTGAGATGTTGGTGCTGGAGGAAACACCCCTCAGGCTGCCAAAACAAGACAAAATGACAGTTTACTTGTAATTGCTTTTAAGGCTACTTACATCGTCAATAAATTGATTGTTTTACCTAAGAAATGGAAAACAGAGTAACTGCACCACCAGTTCTCAGAGTCCAACATGATGTCCTCACACAGCATGTCTTGTTTGACCAACAGTCAAAAACCCCAAAGTTAATTAAATCACAATGATTTAACACGACACATCCTGGCGGTCTTGGAGCTGAGGCGCCGACCATTAGACACAATGCCTGCAGTTCCTGTCATATTTCTACTGTTAAATATCCAATATGGGCCCAAAATAAAGCCCCCTGCCAAAATAATTAAAAGTAGACAATAACATAAAACTGGAAGAAACAAAATCCCAACAAAAGTTTTACTCTCATTTTACAAAAGACATTACAAACTCATAATGTATTCTCATGAATGGGTTTGAAAAGCCTGAAAAGAAAAAAATGTATTAATATTAAACAGGTTGTGTTTTAAACATGCGACAATCGATGTTTTCAACAAGTTGTTAACGCTGTGAAACTGTCCTATTTCGTTCGGTTTAAGGTCAGAAAAAAGAACAGGGTTAGGGTTATAAAAACTATTTCTGTAGATAACTTCCAACAGGACTTGACCCGCACACACACACACACAAATCTTATGGTCTCTTTGATGAAAGTCAGGATTTGTTTGATCCATCCGGCGCCCTCCTGTCCCCCTATAGGGACCAACCTCACTGGTAAAGCTGCAGAATTTGAATGACTTACTTTGAAAAATATATGAACTGTTTATGAGAACAGCCGAACTCACAACAACACAAACCTATTTTTGAAATGACTTATGCTCAGTCCGTTATTTTTTATCTTTTTTGTGTGATTTATTAAGTAAAAGCACTGGTAGTTTCAATACTAAATCCAAGCACTCACCAACAGCTGGCCTCATCTACACATCCCCGCGTCCTTGACCTCCAGGAGAAGAGCACCACGAGGTGATGGTTAAAACCACTGGGCTGAAAACAACATTTTCTGTTTTGCAGGCTCCCTTTTTTCAAGTTAATGGTGAAGAGAGTCCAGTGAGGGCCTGGATTTGAGCGATCGACCCACAGAGGTACAGCACAGGTCGCCGCTGTCGAAGGCTAATGGCTCACAAACTCACACCAGGTAAAGCCTGCTGCAAAATTTTGAAATGTACCAAAACGAAATATCACTTCAAGCTCAGAATATTGGAAAAAATGGAGCAGTGCTGAAGAGAGGGCAAGTGGGACTGTGAGTGTGTGTGTGAGGGCAACTGTGTAGGCGTGTGTGAGTGAGTGAACACGTAGAGGAGCTGATCCTATCAGACTCTTGTCAGGTCCTGTTGGGTTTTTCTATATAAACCTGTGAGCAAGGAGACTTGTGCTGCTCTTACACTTTTTCTAACCCCCCTTTCTGTCTATATGTCTCTCGCTCACACAAACACACACTCTGTCAGTCTCTTCCTGTTTTCCTCTGTCTTTCTACATTTCCCCTTTTCTCACATCATTAGTCTCCCCATGTCTCTTCTTGCTCTCTCCCTGGAGCTCAGTGAGGATTTAGGCCTCCTCTCCTCCTAGACTCACCTACATCCTTTCATCCTGTTCCCTCCTCTCATCCTCCTCCTCCTCACTCCCCTCTCCCTCCTTTTCTTCTCTCTCTCTCTCTCTCCCCCCCCTCCTTGCTTAACCTGCTTCCTGAGCCCAAAAAATAAACCCACACACACAAGCAAACACACACCGGCACATTACACACTGTGCACTCGCATACAGAATGAAGCCCAAACCCATCTGCAGCCAGCAGCACAACATCTAATCCTTATGCTTGGGGAGGAGGGGGACCTTGCAATCATTCCTGCTCTCTTCCTGCCCCACCATTCATTTTCTTTTCTCTTCTTCAATCATTTCCTCCATCCTTTAATGCGTGCCCAGCATCCCAGTGGCGTTGCTTTTGAGGACACACTGGAACTGCTTCCTCCTGTTTGGACCTTTCTTGTCCAGTCCAGTGGTTGTCACTCATGTGCCACAAAGACGCACGCAGACCGACGTTCAAACCACAAAAGCCAATTTCACTCATCGGCACACCTTCTAATAATAAAAAAAAAAAAAAGTGAAATAAGCTGGTGTAGTATTTGGTGTGGATGAGAACCTGAGGACTGTAAGCTGTGCGTGACACATGAGTGAAAGCCGCTGGTCTTGAAGTGATGCTGCTGTCCTGCTGCGCTGGACGCTGCTGCCGCCCTGTGGCCGCCCGCCTGAACCGCAACCCCTCTGCTATAATGACCGTTTGATTTTTAGACGAGTTGCATCACGACCCTCCCTCACACACACACACACACACACACA
>CAFUXE010000265.1:258619-276437 GCA_903364295.1 Serranus cabrilla
AAAAAAAAAAAGCATTACATGTTGGTGATTTAAAGACTATCTTTATGCTACAGGACATGGTTTTTATAACTTTGTTACAACACTTCATGGTCAGTGATGGCGCTTTCCTGTTTAAAGGTGAATAACCAGCCTCATAAATAACATGTTTTTCCCAGTATGGTGTGGGAGAACGTGACTGGTCTGTAGAAAACCTCGACCACAACCCCATCCAACACCTATAGGATGAACTGTTAAGCAAGCCTGGCTTATATGAATGCCCCCCATGTTCCCCCACAAGCCTCAATACAAATAAATAGGCTCTGAATGGATGTATGGACAGATATTAGCATTATACTCCGTAAAAACATAGTCATCTGTTATCATCAACTACTATCTCATATAGTTAGTGGTGCTTCTTGGGTGCAGTTACAGCTATAGTTGACATTTTGGGGGGAAAGTTCAAGGTCACACTATCTTCGAGAGAACAGCCACAAGTCAATGGCATCAGGACGGAGAGAGTCCAAAGATCAGAGTGTGAATAACTGATTACAGGCTCTCTCACCTGTCTGTCTCTCTCTCTTCCTACCTGACTGCACAGGTCTCTGTGTCAGACTGTACCTCTCTCTGTCTTTTTTTTAACCCCACTTTCTGTCTCCTTTTCGTCCTTGCTGGTTACACCGCTTGTTTTTTGAAGATGTCTAAAGGGGAGCACGTTGTCTGTGCTGACGAGTTTTTCCAGGAACGAGGGCCAACCGTCACATTCAGCAATCTGCACTACTGCGTTCAGGAGACGAGGTTCTGCTGCAAGAGCGGTCCTGAAAAATACATCCTCAACGATGTCAGGTAAGACCTGAGAGAAAGCGGCATTATATGTCATTTACTGAAATCACTTGGCGGTGACTGCATCTTGGCATGTCCGGGCGATCTGTGTGATGTGAAACTCCTGCGACTTCTCCACTGCTTTTTCCTGTTTCCGTGCAAAAACCAGGCACTATGGCTGCTATACCTCTGAAAATAAGTGAATTATGACAGCAAGTGTAGTTGGGGGAATAACCCAGAGACTGTTGAATAGACCAACCACATTTTTATGTATTAAAATTACATTAGTTTGGTAATTACCCATATAATGTGAACATTGTTGACATATTGATCACAAAATTTATACAAGAAGTCAGATGTTGCAACTGACACCAACCCTGTTAACAGTTGCAATAATACATTTTTCTTTGTTGGAAATATCTATTGTTTGTTCAATACAATCATAATGTTATTTATATAAGAATATTAAAGTATAATTTATGTATTTTTATGTATTTAATGAAGTTATTGTTGCATAGAACAATGTGCGGCTGATACAGATGTTATTTAATCTCTCCATTTTCAGTGTTAGACAGGAAGAATAGGACATTGTGCAATGTATCCATTTTTTATTAGTTACTTTCTTGACTTGCAAAATTATCATTTAAGTTGACAAACATTGTATGAGTAATTTGTGGCACAATTCAAACAGGATTAAAACATTATTTGTTTACCGTGACAAACATTACCGTACATATTTTTTCCACTGTACGCAGAGGGACTTCGCCTCTGTGTGCCCTGAATTCTGTGTTAAAATGACTTGACTTCATTTTTTCTGATTGGTTGTTGCAGCGGTATCATGAGACCTGGGATGAATGCCATCATGGGGGCCACTGGAAGTGGTAAAACATCGTAAGAAGCATGTTCATGTATATGAAACCACACAGGCAGAGTCTCACACACACACATTAACTCACATTAGTTTCTTTCTCTTCTCGTCAGACTCCTGGATGTAATCGCAGGAAGGAAAGACCCAGCTGGACTGAAGCAAGGAAAAGTGTTGGTGGATGGCAGAGTGGTCACAAGTGAGCTCAGACTCAGCTCTGCCTATGTGGTCCAGGTACACAAAAACAAAAATACACACACTTCATTTGAGACGTTTATGCTTTGGATTCCTCCAAATACTTCCTATATCATCCATGTGATTCCAGGATGATATCCTGATGGGCACTCTGTCTGTGAGGGAGAACCTGCGATTCAGTGCCAACCTGCGTCTAGACCCACAGCAACTCTCCTCCACAGATAAAAGAAACAGAGTCGACGCCATCATACAAGACCTGGGCCTAACAGACTGTGCAGACACCAAGGTACAGAGCTAGACAAGCTCACTGTTCTCTCTAAATCACTCGCTGTACCGCAGGGCTGGAAAGCAACCAATGTGCTGCTGTGGACGAGGGCTGCAGCAACATGTATTTTAGCATCTAAAGCAAACAATATGTGTGTGTGCGAAATTTCAAATTTTACTTTACCGTGCCGTCAGAGAGTCTTTTTTACGTTTCCACTGAGACAATTTAAACCGTTTTATGCTATGGTCAAAGCTACCAGACTCCTTTTACAAAAACGTTATTCTTTAAAAACTCACTTTTGCCTTATAAATCACTGGAGTTGTTTGTCTCCCTCAGTTGTTTAGTTTGTGTGTTTTATCGTGTGACTTTAAGACACCAAAGTCACACAAAAACACCAACAAACTAACAGATCAAGGCAGCAGCAGACCAGCATCTCCTGTGCTCTAAGAGGTAAAATGACCTGTTTTTTCAATGGAGTCTGGTGGCTTTGAAGAGAGCATAGAAAAGCTTCTAAGATCGTTTTTCTGCCATCTACTGCAGATAATACACTGACTGTGGATAATAACACCACTTCAAACTAAACAACCCCTCCCTTAGTTACATTAACAGAGGTGTTTAGTGTTTCTCACCTTTAGTCCTGTTTAGTTTAGCAGCCTCGTGTTTTTTATGTGTGTGCAGATAGGGACAGAGTTCCTGCGCGGCGTCTCTGGAGGTGAGAGAAAAAGGTGCAGCATCGGGATGGAGCTCATCACTTCCCCCTCTCTGCTGTTTCTGGATGAACCGACCACGGGGCTGGACTCCAACACTGCAAACTGCATCATCAATCTACTGCACAGGTGCAACACGATTTCATCCCACATCAGGCAAAACAAATAACTGAAGCGCAGAATGCTGCTTAATCTGTCAGGGTCAAACTGTTAACTGCCCGCTTTAATACTGATGCCCAACAAATCAGCAACATCTCCACCATATAATGCGCTTGTGTGTGTCCAGGCTGTCCAGAAGAGGTAAGACTGTGATCTTCTCCATCCACCAGCCACGCTACTCCATCTTCAGGCAGTTTGACCATCTGACTCTGATGCATAAAGGGGAGGTGGTGTATGCAGGAGCAGCAGACCAGGCACTGGATTACTTCACAAACCTTGGTGTGTGTGTGTGTGTGTGTGTCACACCTTGACTGGGAATGTGTTGAAATATAATGTAACAAGTGTGATTTTTAACTGTCAGCTACCTCAACTTAGCCGCTCTTTTAATAATATATATCATTTCATAATTTCATATGCTTCTTGTCTAAAGGGTGAGCTACTGTTCTATTTAAATTGTCTGATATTCTGTCAGGATGTTGTTTGTTTTTATGAATGTGTGTTTTTTGTTCAGGCTACCAAATCGAGCCCTTCAACAACCCCGCTGATTTCTTCATGGACATCACAAACGGAGAGGCAAAATCTGCATTAGAAACAGTAACTACAGGTAAACCTGCACAAAACACACTCACAGTAGAGGTATACAGCACCTGTGGAGGCGAGGCAATATTATTTATATCGCATTTTTCAGCAACAACTGTCAAACTACTCCTTTAACCACATTTCGATCCAGATAAAGTTTTTGCAGATCACTGAACCCTGGGAGGCGTCTATGACTGCTATAAAAATAGAAGTTTATCATCTTTATCTTTATTATCTTTATTAAGTTTATTATCTTTCTTATCTAAACCGTGGGGATGTGTCATGGCGTCTCTCTCTATCCACAGTGGATTGCATTAACCCATTGGCCACCAGGTTCCGTCAGTCCCAGCTGTGCCACAAAGTGCTTGAGGAGTTGAACCATGTGGACCAGAGTGTAGCTGGCGGGGTCAAAGGTCAAGACAAGGCCCCCGACTATGCTACCTCTTTCCTCTATCAGGTCAGATAACTCTGCCCTTCAGAAACATATACAAACATTGAATGAAACATGTTTCCTTCATTATAAAACTATGTAAAATAATTATCTTTTTGAGGAAATTAAATTTGTGATAAGCTGAAACAGAAGTGAGTTTATGATTCGTCACAGCGTTTAATGAAAGCAGCAGCCAGCTGGTGACTCTGTGTGCTTGGCTGCCCGCTGCATGAACCCTGTTTATAACCATCATCAGCCCATAAAAAAACATTTCTGTCTGTGTTTGTGTGTGAGACAGATGAAAGTGGTGTGTGGCAGGACGGTGATGAACACTCTGAGGAACCCTCAGACCTCTTATGCTCAGTTGGCTCTCAACATCTTCTTTGCAATTCTGGTGGGACTCATTTATTTCCAGATGCCCTTAACCCTGCCCGAGGCTTTACAGAACAGGTACAGTACACATAACCTGCAGAGAAACAGCCAGTCTGGCTTTAAATCTGCATGTACATTCACTTCTACACTCTGGTTTTACTGTAAATGTCCCATTTCCTCAGCCCATAGAAAACCAAATGACTGGTACTTTACGTTACTTTTCAGGTCGAGATTAAACATAAAAAACATGATAAAATCAAAGTGATTTGACATTCTTTTTAAAATTAAACACCATAACAGTGTGTGCCCTATTTTAAAGTGCTGCTTTCATAAAGGCATCAAAACAAATAATGGAATAATATATTTGGAACATTTAAAACAATCTGAGTGGGTCCATTCTGCATATTACTTTTACTTTTTATACTTTTTTTTGATGCTGATACTGTTGAACTTTAACTTAAGTAAGTTTTGAATGCAGGACTTTTTCACACTGCTTTTACTTAAGTAAAGGATCTTAATACTTTTCCTCCAGTGGCCAAATTACAACAGAACAATTAAATAAAAATACAAGATAATATAAAGTTTTTTCCTTATTGCTTTGAGGGTTTTCATTGTGCATTATTATACGTGTGAATATCTCCTACAAGAATAATGCCTTAGGCTGTCAGGTGGGTAATGACATAAATGTCAAAGTTAAATATATTATTTAAAAAAAGATCTATTACATAAGTACTTTGGGTTTGATGGCTGAAATCAAATGAGCGAGATAAGAAGCCATGATGTCGAGGTCATGAAACGACTTTCAGGATGCTGTAATACTGACTTTTACAGGGAAGTTTATGGGGAATAAAAACAGGCTGCGGTGACATTTGTTGCATAAGTATCCATCAGATGAACTGATAATGAGATAACGCTCTCTCTCTCTCTCTCTCTCTCTCTCTCAGGAGCGGAGCGTTCTTCTTCCTTATCATCAACATGGTGTTTGGGAATCTCTCTGCCGTTGAACTCTTTATCAATGAAAGGGCGATCTTCATGTGAGTGAAAGAAAAAAGTGCTTCACTAGAAAGATCACGTCTCTTTTTTTAAGGCTATGTTCTATATCTTTCTTATAAAACTTAGCAAAAAAGCAGAAACCTCCTCAACAATGTTTTTTTTATTTATGTATTTATGATTTTCTCCTTTTTTGTTGTTGCAGCCACGAGAACTCGAGTGGTTATTACCGTACTTCTGTCTACTTCCTGTCAAAGATCTTTGCTGATCTCATCCCCAACCGCATCATCCCCATCTTTGTGTTTTCAGCCATCGCCTACTATATGATGGGTAACTCTCACACACACACACACACACACACACACCAGGAACACACACCATATTGTATTATGCAGATGTGGGAGCCTGCCTGGATGCAGAGAGGAGCAGGTGCTGTTTTAGTCATGCACTTGAGACGACGATTCCACCTGATCTGCTGACTTTTCTGCTCATGCAGAGATCTCCAGATCCAAGAAGTGCCTTTGTCATTTCCTCAGTTGACTCAGAGTGTGAAAGAAGCAAATTATGTCGTGAATAAGGAAACAGTCCATAATTCTCTCTGTGCAGACTGGGTTTCACCCTGAGGGGCTTTAAGTTGTGAGAGTTGAAATGTGGATGACAGGAAGCTGTCTGATTCCACTCTCGTATGTCTTCCTGATTTATGCTCCGACTGTTGATCTCTTTCTGTCTGGAACCTTTTATTTGACCTTTCTGACAACCAGAGGGAACCAGCTCAAAGCAATACTCTGGATTTTATCAAAATGTCCACTCTCGTACTCATCTCTGTCCTCCGGATGACATGTATCCACTTCTCTCTCAGGGCTGAAGCCGGACTTTGAATCCTTCATGTGTTTCGCCTTGAACATGTCTCTGGTCAGCCTGGCAGGAGTCGGCCTCGCCTTCCTCGTCTCGGCCAGCGTATCTTCATTCGCCATGGCGAACATCCTCATCGCTCTGCCCTTCGTCTTCATGATGGTGAGATGATGCACATACGCAAAATACAACGGCTGTCAGAGAGCAAAGAGCTCCCCAAAGAGTGCAGACCCATTTCTGTTGGGAAGTCATATTCGATTTGGACGTATTTGTATTTAATTGCTCAGGGTTTTTAAACAGCATGTTGATAACTGTTTGCAGTATTTGCATGACAACGAAAAGCAAAGGAAACTAATAAAAAATACAATATAACTGAGAAGCTAAATAAGATAAGGTAAGATAAGATGAGATAAGATGAGATGAGATGAGACATTTCCAGTGTTACAGCAGCAAAAACAGAAAGAAGCATCAATAAAATAACATTAAATAGAAAAAAGCAGTATTAACATTAACAATTCAAGCAAGAAGAAATATAAAAGAAAAAGTACTAACACTTTAAACAATAGGAAATACAAAAGGATGAACAATATATACAACATAGACCGACTCAACACTGATTCTTCCAATTATTCCAGCATCACACGAATGCAGCACAAATGCTTTTCTAACAACACATTGATCTCTGCTTAAAGTATTTTCATAACAACGAAGAACTAATAAAAATGGATCAGGTGAGCCATGAGATGTGATTGGAAACTCATCTTTCCAATTATTCCAACAGCATTTGAATGCAGCACAAATATCTGGAATTGATGAGGAAAGTGAAAAATAATTTGTGTACTTGTCATCAAGTTTGGTGAAAATCAGGCGAGTGGTTGTATAGATTAACAGGAAAACAAAACAACTTCACCACAAACATAAACTTCTTTGTGGAGGTAATACGTATACATGACCTGGAACTGTTGAATATTCATAGTAGAATTATTTTTCACAACTTTATTATTCCCTCTGTTCTGTCTCCATCCTCCCATTTTAGGTCTTCGGTGGTTATCTTGTCAATCTCAACGCCATGCTGAGCTGGCTCTCCTGGCTGAAATGGATCAGTATCTTCAGATACGGGCTGAATGTAAGATATGAAAAACAGGCAGAATAAGAGCAGCAGGGTGTGGCTGTGGGAATGAGATCAGCAGTGGTGAATTTAATCTTGTATTTATCTCGGGAGAGGAAGTTGTTACCTCAGTGTCTTTGTCCCTCACAGGCTGCATTCATCATCGAGTTTAAAGGACAGTTTTTCTACAGTAACACGACCATGTGAGTGCTGAGCGATAACATAGACACTCCTTAAAACACAATAACACACACACACACTGAGCCTCTGTTATCTGTGCTGCAGTATCCCAGGGGAGATTTTCCTGAAGAGCCAGGACATCGACTACTCTGTGTGGGGCTTCTGGCAGAACCAGGTGGCTCTGCTGGGAATCGTATTGGTCTGCATGTTCCTGTCCTACGTACAGCTGCGACGGATCAACCGCTGGAAGTGATGTCCATCTGCTGACGTATGCACGCTCTTATTTATTTATCAGGCCTCGAATGCAGCACAGACCTCAGTTTGAGGGGGAAAAAGTACTGGAAAATTGTTGTTTTATATGTCTGATTATTTAAATTATTTAAAATCTTAATTTCGTTAAACATTTACACATCTCTCTCTCTCGCTCTCTCTCTCTCTCTCTCTCTCTCNNTCTCTCTCTCTCTCTCTCTCTCTCTCTCTCTCTGTCTTACTTGTGCTCTCACGCATAAACAAACACACGTGTCGTAACATTTGACTCCCAGGTGGATAAGCTGCCACTAAGCACACGTCTGTACACGAGGGAATGTGCCGCCAAGCCGGCTTCTAAGTCCTTACAAATCCACTTACAGAGTGACACATCATTGGCCAAAGCAAAGATGTACAGAACCTAAATATTACAGCAGAATCTATATGTTAAAAAAAAGGAAAAAAAAGATATTTCTCAGTTCCAGAGCAAAGAAATAATAGTCAATGCAGAAAGCGTTTCCCCTTTTTATTAAATTTTATATTATTTCTGAAAGAAATGAAGACATAACAAAAAGAATAAATTAATAAATAAATGTATAGTACTACTACAAATAATGGTAATTAAAAATAATATTAGTACATAAAACTCCTAATAAAATAAAATTACATTAATTAAAGATAATAAAAATATCTGATTTAAACAAATAAAAATGTGTTGTTTAAATACTGACACCAATCGCCCAGAGCAGGGGAAAAAATATATTTATTTAATTTATTTTCAAAGGGGATATTCTCACATATTTCCCTTTTTAAAAATACATGGATTAAAGTTTCACTTATGGTAAAGGCAGTGTTTCTTCATTCTATTCCCTTTCTAATCATGTCTTGTAGAAACAGTGTTTTCATTTCTTTTGTAATATACCTTTTTTTATTATAAACTTTATGCAATTTTTACAAAAACATACCAATCAACATAAAGTACACAAACTCATCAGATGCATGTACATAGAAAAATATTCACATATAACAAAAAAGCAACACAAAAGGAACCCTCAGTTTGTCTCGCTTTATGTTTTTAGAAAATCATCTTGTTCCACTCTGACAGCATCACATATTAAATATTCTGTATCATCTTGTACCAACTCTTCATTGAAGCTATAAAAAGTGAAATATTCAGAAACAAAACTGCACGGCTGCATTAAAGTGACATAATCAACATGTTTTGTGCATCATTTTACAAACATTTCCCCTAAAATTCAGCCTGTTGTGAATCTCAGGAAACTAAATGTTTGAGTTTTTAACCAAAGGTCAGTGAGGTTGAAGAGAGTGAATATCTCTTTAAATAAAATATTGTTTTTACTGATATCCTGAGTTAACAACAGGAGAGCAAAGTGTGTATTGTGCTGCTGGTTTCCAGGACACTTAAGTCCTGCTGGTACCAGGCGTCTGAGCTCTCACCTCCCTGTTCTCAACAGTCAGCTGCTTTCTCAGTGCATTACATGCAATCACGTTATGGAGAATCCTCCCTGTGCACATTGCACACTAATAAAGTAGTAAACTTACAGATCACCATAAAAAAATTACAATAGATATGTTTCTCACAAAGTCACTTCTCCTTCAGGCTCCCTGCACGTACAGAGCATTGTGTGCATTATGAGTTTAAAACAGAATAACTCCAACAAATCCTCTAAACCAAACAACCACATAGACAACCTTAAATACGACCCAACAAGGGAATATTAACACCAGAACTGGAGACGGATGAACTTTAACCGTTGGCATTTTAAATAGATACACAGAAAGCAAAAGATAGCTTCAAAAAAGTAAAATAAGTCGACGTAACTACTGGAAGCAAGTTATGTAGCTGATGGAAAGCCTGACATAGACATGGCGCTGCTGTGCACAGGCAACACATAAAAGTTAAGTTACATAACTTCAAATAACAACATTTACTTCCAGCCCTTCCCCAACTCGAAGTGGACTCCTGCATAATTACCACGGCTAAACGCTAAATGACCCAAAAAGTTTTTCAAAAAGTTTTTAAAATGGGAACTGTTGGTGAAAAACATTTAGCATTTTAGGTGTTCAAATGTGCTGAGCAAATGTAAATGTCTTCGCTTTTACTTTCCCCTGTGACTTGATCAAACAAAACAGCAGGAACAGAACATCTTATAAACTTTCACAAACTTCAACGCTGTCAGAAAGGATAAATATCGCAGCAGAACTCGTCACAGTAAAAGAAGAAAGGGACGAGCACATCTTCATCTAGCCAACACAAACAAACAGCAGTTCATTCTCCGGTCAGGTGACGCCTCAATTAACTCTCACTTCCCCTCTAGAAGCTCTTCACCCCACTCGAGCTCTTCCTCAGGCTGTGTCCCACTGTTACTGGGGAGTTTTCCAGCCCACGGAGCCACTCGGTGCACTTCAGCACCACGCGCTCGTCCACGCCGTGGTCCTCCTCCTCCTCGTACTCCACATCGTCATACTTATGCTGCTCGTTCAGAAGTGAAATTTTCACAATTGAGCTTATGTCTCGCAGGTCAGCATCAGCGTTGATTTTAGCAGCGACTCTGCTGCTGGGGGTGCTGTGTCTCTGGGTCGCTGGTTGTTGCCTTTTAGAGACGTTCTCCCTCCTGCGTCTGGAGTCCGAGGCACTTCCAGAAACACCTCCTCCACTTCCAGCATTTTTAGACGCTGAGCGTTGATGTCTCTCACTGTTCCTCCGCTGCAGCAGCAGAACAGCCTCAGGCGTGAGAGTCAGCGTGAAGCGGACTTCCTCCTGATGCCTGGCCTTCGTCTTCACCTCCGGCTCACTCTTCACAGAGCCCCGGCTCACAGCTTTGTGCTGCGGTGTCTTAGACAGGGATTCACCTGAGCTGGAGGCCGGGAAGCTGTCTGTCTGTGAGGAAGGCAGCAGCCTCTCCCTTCTCTTCGCGTGCAGCTCTGCCCCTGGCACCACTTTGGTTGGCAGATGACTCCTGGCTTGGCTCTTCTTCCCCAGCTGCTTGAGATTGGAAGCCAGTCGCTCCTTCACTGAGCTGCCTTTGTCTTCTCTCTGGACCTTCGTCAAAGTAGATGAAGTGGCGCTGATCGGCCTCTCCTTCCCCGTCAGTCCTGACACGGAGCGTGAGATGGACACCGGTGGGATGAACGGCATTTTGGCAACACACAGGATCAAATAGGAGAGGAGTTCAGTTTTACGGTTGAAGTGCTGGAAGAAAAACGAAGAGGGCACTAAGGAGGAAACCGACTGAGTGAGAGAGGAGAGATACTCTGATGCATCCTGGGCCATGCAGGGGTCAGCAGTCAGTGCGTTGCTGCTGGGATCCACACGTGCTCATCACTGGGAGCAGCGGACATCCTGTCAGTCTTATACCTGAGCTGCAGGAGGGAGTGGCGTGTATGACCTCAGACAAGGGGAAGGAATCTCAAATGCTCATTACTCCGAGGCTCAAAGATCTAAAATAAACCCACACCTCTAATCCTCGGTGTCATGTCAGCAGCGGGCACGTTTACTACACACAGTGCACATGCAGGCTTAAGCCACACAGTGTATCGATAGCAGGACTAGGATGGGAAATCAAGTCTAATTTAAGCATCTCAGCTTATTGTTGTCCTTGGATAGCCTGCAGGACTTGAATGATAAATAACTAATAAGGTCCATTTACCCTTGGCCCTTTCCCAGCATTCAGCTGCATCTCATGGTCCTAATAAGCAGATAAAAGCTAGTCAGTGATTCTTAATCTTGTTCTTTTTTGTCAAATGTTCATTTAGTTTTCAGGTATTATTTGTTTGCAGCAAATTATACACAATCAAATCCCTTTTTCTCCAAATGTAGCTTAAATAATGCAGCAGATACAAAGCTAACCTCATCAGCCTGTTCATTCTTATCTAATAAGTTTGGATTTTTAAAGTAGTTTGATGTTTTATAGTGAGTGCTGATCATGTGATCGTGGTTATATGATAGAAATGTTTGAGGCTCGTGGTTAGTTGACTTCATGTCTTTTTGCTTTTTGTATTTTTTTAAACTAAATGTGACTTTGTTCTCCAAACAAAACTTTTTATTTTGACATTTTAGTTTTATCATTTATAAGCGTGGCCATATTTTCTACCTGTATTTATATTTATTTTATATATATTTTCACTCATGGTGAGTTTACAATAACCTGCATGTTCTCATCTAAAATCATCAATATATCAACAAATCTTTCATTATGAATCTAAGAAAGCCGGCCATTTGTTTTTTTAAAAATCTGTTGGTGTGTGGTTCACAGTTTTATTTCCGACAACAGTTTCAGATATAAATTAATGCAGCTTCAATAAACCAACAGATGCAGACTATCAAAACGTCAGCCTTCTAATCTGGATTATTTGATTATTTGCATGTGAAAGTGTCCAAGTTTAGCATTTTCTTCTGTTTTGTGCTTTCATTTTCTTCTATCAGACAGGAAACATGAAAAATGTCATAGAAAACATTTATTTGACGTGATATTGTTACAAAACATGACTAAAATAGTAAAAAAAACTAAACATTTCTCCTTATATATTAAACATATAAATCTATATTTTGGGTCATCTTGAGAACAAATCATATTTAAGGCTGTGTGTGTTCATCTGCAGCACGTCCTCCTGTGTACGTGCAGGACTCGTCGACAGCGAGGACAGGTGTGGTAGGCGTCCTTGAAATGATTCACAAAAAAAGGAATCAGGCAGCATCCGAGCACCAACCTGTGAGACAGAGATTACACATCAGCCTTTTGAATATCTAGATCTTATAACCAGATTCATGTATCTGAACGAGTCCATCCTCACCCGCATAGCACAAACACAAGACACATGAGCCACGCGTGCCTCCCGGCTCGGTAGGAGACCTGCGTGGTGACCTGAGCCTGACAGGACGGGCACGTGGTCAGAGCCGGGTGGCGGTTCAGCTGAGTTTCATAGCTCACAAACTTCGGGCGAGGAGTCGGCTGAGGGAGGGCCGGCGCTGGAGGGGAGTAAAAAGAATGCTCATTTTACATTACAGCATGATTCTCTTAACTTCTGTTTAAAGGGACAGTTCACCCCAACATCAAAAACACACATTTCCTCTTACCTGTGGTGCTGTTTTTTGGTCTATTGTTTTGGTGTGAGGTGGAGATACTGACTGTAGAGAGTCTGCCTTCTATGAGCAGTTTTAATGTAGGAACTATTTTCTTTCTGGTGTATTTCCTACATGAACCTGCTCAGGTTATCCCGAGTGAACAGGTCATGATTCCTGGAAAGCGACGTTTCTGTTGACCTTTTTACATTTTTTTTTTGGCGCTTTGAGCACCACAAGTGAAGTTCTATTATATCGAGATAAGAGAGTTTTTATTGTCTTTGTGCACCTATACAACAAAATTGTGCGCCACAACTGAAGGTGCATTTGGGATAAACAATAAAAACAGATAAAACAAAAGTAAAACACTAAGGACAGAACAAGTACAACTGATGTCGTAATAAATAAATAAGGATAAGGCAGTAAATATACTACACATTATATGATATTGCATATTAGAAATCAGGTATTGCACTTGCTCTATGCAGACATTTCTACTGCTGATATCTATGTTAACAAAAGCACTACAGGTGAGAGGAAAAATATTTTTTTAATCTTGGGTTAGCTGCCCCTTAAAGTCCTTAACATGATCTGATTAGTGTTGTTTGAATAACAAAGTAACAAAGTAAGTACATTTACTCAAGTACTGTGCTTCAATACAAATTTGAGGTACTTGTATATATTGATATTGATGGATATATATGGATATTAGAGCACTAATAATGGTCAGACAACCAACACTTCCTAACTGAACTGAGTTTAAACAGAAGAACATCACTAAATTATGAACAAAGAAACTGTGTCTCAGGCCTTCTCTACATATTCAAAATGGAGGCCAGTGATCGGGAGCATGTACCCGTCAGAGAAGAGTGAGTTCGGGTGGAGCAGCCGACTCCAGGAGAAAATGAGAAGGAGGGAAGTGGTGGAGGCGTAAAGGGTGAGTGAATGTGGTAGACCCGCACATCTTGATCAGATTGGCTCTCATCTGGAAAAACAAACAAGTTTTTTTTTTTACTGTGAAATATTTCAGGTCGTGTGAATCGAGAAAAGAGATTATTTTACCTGGTAAGTAGTACGGAGGAGGCGACGGAAACGGCTCATCTCCCTTTGATAATGACTCCATTTAACAATTTGATGATGTAAAACAGAAAAGAGAGCATAAGACTGAAGATATGTTTTGGTGTTTGCAGCCAGCAGCAGTTCACCTGGAGGTCGACCAGGTGCAGTGGAGAGGTACTAATTGAAGTCTCCTCTGATTGGTTTAAGAAACACCCACAAGCAGCAGCAGGATGACCTTTAAAATGAGGAAGAAATGACTCGGAGGTTGTTGTTTTAAAAAATTGCACTATAAAGCAAACCAGTTTAGGTTTACTGCAGATTAAGCATTGGACATTGAACCCGCTAGCATTTAATTTTGAGGCCTCCCAGTATTAATGTGTACTGTTGCCATAGAAAATGCCACAGGATGATCATTGTGTGTTGGTTACTTAATCCTCACCACTTGGTACAAAAAGGCTCATCACCTAAATGATAAATTGAGTTCTATGGTAGATGAATGAAGCTTGAAACACATTTACTCTATTTCTCTTCAGACCACCATAGCACCAACATACTTTCTGAAAACACTGATCACAACAAACAATTGAGCAAAAATAAGTATACTGCTAAAATGATGCAGAGATCACATTCTTAGTTGCAGTTCATTGCAGTTTATTGAAAATGATAAACAGGGAGTAGGGAATGCAAATAAAAAAAAAAACTTTAAAAGGTGCTGGATACAAAAACACACAAAATCTGTTCATTTGTGTATTTTTCACATTCTTGTGTAAATAATTATATTTCCTACTTTTATTTGTCCAGTTTTGCTATCCTTCTTTTAGCTGTTATGTATTTTTTTTATTTATTTATGTATTACTAATTGTATTGTATTATTTATTTATATCTATTTCTGTGTAAGTACACTGAGAGCAGTGCATGTGCACACATGCTTGAAAAAAAACTGATTCTGATCTATTTATTAATTAAATATTACATAATATAATAATAATTTATTAGGCATAATGCACTATGCATGCACAGTATCTTAAAGTTATATTATGACTAAAGAACTTGCCCATCTTTATGTCCTCTTCCAGTTCTTGTTATCAGTTTTGAATATTAATGATGGGGCGTTTACGGCCCCCGGGAATCTGGGAACTCTTCACTGTATCTAACTTCAAACAAGACTTCACTTTGCTGTGGGTCAGCCTCTGCCTTGTTGAATTTTATGAGAGGTTTGTCCACGAGGCACTAGATGGTGGTATTTTGTAACCGGTTAGACCACTTTGTGTGTTTCTATTTGAACCACCAGAGGAGCTCTTTCGTTCCCGTCGTAGTTTGTGTGCGAGACGTCGCTGTGAGGTTTTTCAGTTGAATGTAACAGCTAGCGTGATGAGGCTAAGCTAGCTGTCAGCCAGGCATCCACGGGTTTTGCTGCCGAGTTAGCTGCCGGATGCTCCCGGTCGTATCCTACTGGCCGTCTTGACATTCCCTCAACATTCCCGGACGAATTCGTGTCGACTGACCAGAGTCCGCGAATTCAGGTCCATTCCTGATCTAACCTTTTCCCCGCTAGCGTAACTTAGCTCGCCGGCTAAAGAGGGTGCACACTCGGAGAACCGGACTGACGAGGTGAGTTAGCATGCGGGCTAGCGGAATGTAATGGTGTCGCTATCATCGGGAGTAAAGGCATCTCCTTCGAGGAAAAACCGGGGTCTGACATAGAAAAGGGAGGCCGTTTTGGTAAACGTGTGGGTAGCAACACGTCTATTTATTTCTCAAAATGACCAATATCGCTGCTAGGCCTATGTAACACCGGGGAACAGCAAGCTAGCAATTTGATTAACGTGCAAGTAATGTTTTTCGGCTCACCGACAGAAGCAACAAACCTAGTCATGATAATGTTATAGTAGCTAGCTAGGTAAGTCAACGTCAGTTAAAAAAAACATTTTAACTTGTTGTGCCATTGTAAATATAATTGAAATTGTGGTAAAAGTAAGGTGGCTAATGTTAGCTTGATAATATTATTTTAGCTAACACTGGCTAGTTGAAGCAGCATTTCAATGTTTTGACTTATTGGGTTTAGCTAATACACCAAAGCTAACACACGGATTAACGTTGCTATAAAGTTGTCCCCGCTTAGAAGTAATAAAAGGGACTTTTTATATAAGCTGTCATCGGTGAAACTTTAAAGCCGGCAGAGGCAAAGTTCACTTCAGCTGCTGGCTCTGGATTTGTTGTCGCTAGTTGCTAAACTAAGTTTTGCTGTGTGACTTCGTTCGCAGAGTTCCACTTAAGGACCACACCCAGACAAGATGTCCCTTCATCAGTTTCTGTTGGAACCCATCACCTGCCACGCGTGGAACCGCGACAGGACACGTAAGCCTAAAATATTTCATCCTCTAAGAGTGTAGCACGACTACCCACTTGTGACTTCTTACCAGATAATAAATAAGGTTACAGGTAGTGCATTTAAAAACAAATGCTTATATTTTAACCTGTGCAGGAGTGCAACTCCAACCACAAAAATAACATTGTTTGTTTTTAAGATTTGTGTAGTTTTGCATTGAGGAGTCCAGCTCATTCCCCAAACTGGTCTAGCTTGTTTCTAATCTGTACTTCAATCCTGTTATCTTGCTGTTTTCTTTCCTGCAGAAATTGCCATCAGTCCAAATAACCATGAAGTCCATATCTACAAGAAGAGTGGCAACCAGTGGGTTAAGACCCATGAGCTGAAGGAGCACAATGGACACATAACAGGTATTTCAACAGGCAGCATTAGTCTTCTGTGTTCCTGTGACTAACCCAACAACAACAACTGTGTCGTTAACAGAAGTGGACACACGCCTGATTCTGAATCATCCGTCTATATAAAAGCTTGAGATTGTGATGTCAAAAATCACTTGATTGATGCATTAGTCAGCCAGTTATTACATAACCTCTCTTCACTGTGCTGTAGGTATTGACTGGGCTCCCAAAAGTGACCGTATAGTGACATGTGGAGCAGACCGTAATGCCTATGTGTGGTCCCAGAAGGAGGGGGTATGGAAGCCCACGCTGGTCATCCTCAGGATCAACCGAGCCGCCACCTTCGTCAAGTGGTCTCCACTGGAGAACAAGTTTGCAGTTGGGAGCGGCGCTCGACTCATCTCTGTGTGCTACTTTGAGTCTGAGAATGACTGGTGAGACAATTTAGACAACCATGACATTTAGTGGAAATGTATCTGTTGAAATGTTTTCTGATTATTTTGTTAAATGATGTGATTTGGATTATTGATCAGCTGTTTTTGCTCTTTTTAAGTGCAGTACTGCATTGTTCTTAAAAAATGTTTCCTGTGAAAATGTATTATTATTAGTGTTATTATTTACTTATTCATGACTGGTGCTGAGTTTGTACCTGTTTGTTTTCACCTGGTTTAAAACCAAATTACCATATTTGCAAATGACTGATAAAGATCTAAAGAATGTCCTTTTTGTCCTGGCGCCAGTCTGTTCTGTGTCACTTTGCACATTGATTCAGTTTTTTGAAGAGATATTAGTCTCTCTTTTGAGCTGCATGATTCTTCATCTTCATCTTTGCTTTAGTCACGTGAGCGTTTTGTGTTTAATTGACGGCAGAGGTATCAGTTTTGCTGAACTACTCGTGACAAATTGCTGCTGTCTCCCATTCAAAATAGCATTGGTGTATCAGATGAACTGATCATTGAATTTTATGTAAACATTAGGTGCTGAAGTGGTTTCATGTTTCATATTAAAGATGCCTTTGCTTTCGCAAATGTTTTAGGTGGGTGAGCAAGCACATCAAGAAGCCAGTCCGCTCCACCATCCTCAGTCTGGACTGGCATCCCAACAACATCCTGCTGGCTGCTGGATCCTGTGACTTCAAATGCAGGTAAATGTTGTTAAAAGTGAAAATGTATAACAATTTAATGATTGAAAGCCAGCCAACAT
>CAFUXE010000265.1:295645-309604 GCA_903364295.1 Serranus cabrilla
ATGGAGCGTTGCTAGGCGAGAGGACAGGACGGGGGTGAAATTTTATGAGCACCACTGAGACACAAATGGATACAAATATTAAAGAGGCTCCACGTGGTTTCAGGACATTAAAGCTGCTTTTAAGGCAAAAACGGACAAAAGCTCTCGTCAGTTTTTTAGGTTTTCAGCTATTTTTCTGCAGTCTCCCATTATTCACTGCACTCTCCTCAGGAATGAGAAACAAAACTGTTTTTTTTATCCTTGAATCCTCGTGTGTGTCATCACTGTTCATTTAAAATCTTTATTTCTTTATTTCTTTCAGCTTCATTTCAGTTTCTTCTCTTCACCTTTGTCTCTAAATCTCCGTCTCAGCATTTGATCTTTTTTTAACTGTTTCTCCACTGTTGCCTTTCATGGCACATCGACATACTTTTGATTCATTTATCACATAACTATCTTTTATTGAAAACATTTAATCCTCACATCACGTCAACACTCTCACTCTGTTTTTTAAATGTACTTGTTGTAAATTATGCACACACTGTAATTATTATTTAATTCTCCTCACAATTTGCAGTATATCACACAACCGCACATTGAGAGAAAAACTCCATGTTTGTGTTTGCATACTAAAATACAGATGCAACAAGTATTAAGTAAATAGAAATATGGAAATATAGGAAAAAATAGAAGTAAATAGAGATATGTACAAATATTTATATGTAAAAATAGTGTAACTGACAAGTTGAATTATTGTACATGAATTCTATAAAAAGTCTGAATTGCACAGATTAATTATTATAGATAAAGTTATGAATCTTGTTGTCATGGCAGCTGATAGGTGAAATAAGTCCAGGTCAAGGAAGAATTATCAACTGTTCTGTTTTTATTTTTCATTTGGCCGACAAAATGTAAAACAATAATGAAAAATGTTTATCCCAGTTTCTCAAAGTTTGGGTTTTGTCTGTCCAAAACCCAAAGATGTTCAGTTTAATATGATTTGTAGCAGATAAACACATAAAATCTACATACTGGAGACGCTGAAAACAGCATTTCCTGCCATTCTTGTGTGTAAAGAAAACTTTTAATAATTAAGTATGTAGCTATTATTTTTCTTTTGATGGACGAATGTAGTTTACTAATAGTTTAAATAAAAGTCCCACAACATTGTCTGACACATAAATAAAGCAGAATGTGATTATTTGCTTATCTTTTTGTATCATATGTGTTATTGAAAAATATATGCATTAAATGCATCATCTTAAATTGGTGCATTTTGTTTTTATTCTTCATCAGATGAATAACATCTTAAATTTGTTCATTTGTGTTGATTCCAGGTTTATGAACAACCGTGTTCCTCCTAACAAGAGATACCAGCCCACAGAATATGAGCATGCTGCCAACTGTGCCACGCATGCGGTAAATGCACACACACACACACACACACACAGAAGGTGATCATTAATCTCACACAGATGAAATGTCACACTCTTACATAACAGACAAATGAGCGACGCCTCCGGATTCTTTTTTAAAACTCACACCTACACCATTCAGGAGATGTTCAGCTCGTCCTCGTGCGTTTATCTGCATCTCATGTGTGGTTTGTGTTCTGACTCCGTCTAGTTATGGATAATCCCCAGCCTGCTGGGCAGCTCCCTGCTGCACTTCCAGTCGGAGGACCAATGGGAGCGCCTGTCGGCCTGGGTGTACGGGGCGGGGCTCAGCTCGCTCTTCATCATCTCCACCCTGTTCCACACTGTGGCCTGGAAGAAGAGCCACCTACGGTACACACACACACACACACACTTCAGCACAGTATGTATATTGTAACTAAAGAAATGTGAAATGTGATTTTTGAGACTGATGCTGATTTTAGGGGAAAATTCATCAATAACCAATATGGTGGCTGATACAGGGTGTCCATAAAGTCTCTTTACAACTTAAAAAATTATTATAAAATCAAATTAACAGACAAATATGTGGAAATTATTACAAAATGAGGAGCAGATATTGAAGTTTTTAATGCTCCTCTACATGGCTCCATTAGCTGCATGTTCTGGATTTGTTGCCATGTTTTCTGCAGCAGAGCCTCATCAATGGTTGCCATGGCATCAGTGATCTTTAGCTTCAGGTCCCTGATGTCCCGTATCTTTGATCCATACACGATACACTTTAACATAACCCACAGAGAGAAGGATCCCATTATGTTTCAATAAACCATGAGACACACTGTGCCTTCTGTTGAGGAGGAGTTTTATAGGTTTATAGTTAATTTACCACTTCCTGTTTCATCAACAGGTACCTGAAATACACAAATGGTAACCACTGACTACATACAACAAATATTATTAACATATCTCATCAATTGCCTTTGTGATATTTTTTACATTTTTAAAGAGACTTTATGAACACCCTGTTGTATTTTTTGTAGCTGGAATGAAAACAGACCTTTTTTATGTGGATTTAGCACAGATTTTTCTTTATTATCTTCATTAAAGAATATTTACCTTTGATATACATCATTATACGTTATAAAAACACTGTCAGACAATTTCTGTAAATGATAACTGAGAAAATACAGAATAAATAGGAATAAAATTAATAGCTAAATAAACATCACAGTCAGTCAATTGCTGACTATTAAAAAAAAAGAATAAATAAATAGCTGACACCATTTTTAAATCACGCCTATCAACATTTTCTGCATTATATCTTGTGTAAAAAACGTTTTCATAACAGCTTACACACAGATACTGATAATATCTGTCAGGCTCTGATTGTTGCACTGCAGATGATATAAAGCGCTGAAAATAGCAGCACAAACATGTCCCCTCCAGCACTCCAGATTAGTGTGTTTCAGCGTAAATCTCACTGATGCTACATGTATAAACAGTGTCACTCAGTTGTCATGAGGCTGTTTGGTCTCTCTCTGCAGGTCTGTGGAGCACTGTTTCCACATGTGCGACAGGATGGTGATCTATTTCTTCATTGCTGCCTCCTACGCCCCTTGGTAAACTAACTAGCCGGCTGTTTGTATTTACTTACACGTGTGTGTTGGTACGGTGTTAAGTCATGTGTTCCTGTTGGCCTCCGACAGGCTGAACCTGCGGGAGCTCGGGCCCTGGAGCTGCCACATGCGCTGGCTGGTCTGGGTCATGGCGTCTTTTGGAACCACCTACGTCTTCTTCTTCCATGAGAGGTCAGTTCATGTGTCTCTCTGTCAGTTATTGTGTTAAATGTTCCTCACATGTGACAAAATAATCTGAACTCCAAGGTCCAAATACTGGCTATTCCAGAGGAAAGAGAAAAGATAAGAAAGATAAATAAATACAAATGCAACAAGTCTTAAATAAATAGAGATACGTAAGAATAGAAATGTGGAAATATAGAAATATATTTGAAATGTACAAATATGTATTTGTGTGAATTATTGCACATGATTTCTACAGAAAGTCTGTATTACAGGTTAATTATTGTAAATAAAAAGTTATGAATTATGTGGTCAGAGCTGCTGATGGGTGAAATAAGTCCAGGTCTAATAATCATTTATCATCATCATATATTCAACACACACCACACAGAAAAAGCAACTACACAATGATCTTTTTGCAGCTCAAGCAACGTCATTTATCCCAAAATTTAAAATCTTTCATCTCCCTGTCTGTAAATGCTTGTAATGTGGAGCTGGTGGGGTTCACCCTGGACAGGACGCCATTCACGATCTCATTCACTTCTATGGCAATTTCTTTAGAGTTTATTTATGCAAGTTTTAAATGACCTCTGGACAAAAAGCACAGAAAATATTTAAATGTAGCCCAATCTCCCTCTGTGTGTCAGGTATAAGATCACAGAGCTGATCTGCTACACGGTGATGGGAGTTTTTCCTGCCCTGGTCATCCTCTCAATGGTGAGCGCGCTCTTTTAATCTCATATTTAACATTTGAGGTTTTGTGGAACTGAAAATATTAAAATGTCTGCTTCTTTTCCCAGCCGGAGCAGTCGGGGTTGTACGAGCTGCTGGTGGGCGGAGCCTGCTACTGTCTGGGGATGGTCTTTTTTAAAAGTGATGGCATCGTCCCATTCGCTCACGCCATTTGGCACCTGTTTGTAGCTATGGGAGCATCCATACACTACTACGCCATCTGGAAATACCTCTACGCCCAGCCGCCCAGTCAGGTCCAGACCTCCAGATGACATCAGCGCTGACCTCACAGGAAGTAGCTCCTCTGTTTGAGCTGCTTCAGGGGATGATGTGAGCTGTGTCACAGTTCATGGCTGCCTCCTTTGGAAAGCAAGTGGCCTGAACCGCGTGTATGAATGAAATGGTGAAACTTCAACAAATATAAAAAAACAATAATGGTGCATTAAGGCGATGTTCCTCAACTCAAAGAGCAAAATAATCCACTCTGACACACCAGGAAGTTGCCCTCAGTCTGTGTTAGGCTGCACTTAAAGGACCAGTGTGGAGAACTTAGTTATCTAGCACACGCAAAAAGCCGTGTTTCCGTTACAGTCGAAGCCAATTTTGAAGCAAAATTTTGAAAGAAAATGCAAATTAGGGACGTTTCCATCAACTGGTTCAGAGCGGATAAATAAATAAGAAAATAAAATGACTGTCACCCCGTCCGAAATCCAATGCAAAAATCCCACAGGCTAATTCTCAACAGACCCCATGACTCTCTATAGATCCCCTTTAATCCTGCACACTGGTCCTTTTAGCACAGCAGCTCTGAGCTAAATCTAATGTCAGCATGCTAACATGCTCACAGTGACAATGTGAGCAATAAAATGCTAATTTTACACCTGTAGAAGGATTAATGTGCAGACCTGCACAGAAACGTCAAATCCCTTTGATTTTCCCGGCAAAAGTCCTTTAGATAAAAATCTGTTTACAGGCTGTTTTAAGCAACCAGGAAGTCTCATTTTTAAGTTAAGTTACAATTTGTTCTCACATTAAAACAAAACAATTAATGCATATTAACTGCTTCACATAGAGCGTTTTACACATAATGTGTACTAAAGTGATGGTAGATATATCCATGTTACTTTTAAATTTGGTTTATGCAGTTACTTATATACTTTATGAGTTGATGAGGACATCTTAACGCACCATTAAGAGTGTAGGACACTGGTGGATACTGGAAATAATTCACGACTTGTTTTTGTGTTGAAAACGAAGGCTGCGTTTGAAGGAAACTGCACGTTGAAGCAGCCGTACTGGTGATTGTGAAAACTTTAAAGGAGGCAGCCTGTGAATCAGGACACAGCTTTTTAATTTTTGTTTTTGCCGGTTCCAGTTCAGTTCAGTTTTACGTTACTTTTTGCAGGAACTTTGGTTTCACTCCAACGATCAGGGGTTAAAATACTATTCTTGGAGATTTCTCTCTAAGTGGTGCACGTCCAGATTCAGTGTTCGGAGGCTGAATTGAAGGCATTGTCTTATTGTCAAGAGGAGGACAATGTTTACAATTAGCTGACATTACTACATAATACGTTTATTTAAAGTATATTTATCATCATTAACAGAAGGTTTTTGCTTTGATTATATTTAAGAGGTTGCGACATCAGTAATTTATTACTCCAATTCAGAGTGCTAGATAGTGTTATTACTGTTATTGTTCCTAGCTGTGCTATCTTCACTGTAGTACACTATATGGTTTAACAGCAGTTGCTTCAGTCAGTGATTTACTGTGATTTCTAAATCAAGCATGACTGTAGGATGATCTTTTATTTAGCATACAGATATTCATGGTTTTAGTCTCGGAGACTTTACTTGTGTGCTTCCACCTTTCAGAGGCTCCACAGAGCAGATTATCAAGCATAATTACTGAATTCTAATAGTTTACTGTTGTTGATTAGGCTTAGTGAGTGAAGATGTCATCAGTATGATTTATACAGTATATATTTATTAATGACTACAGTATATGTTGACCTCATCTATATTTTCTTCTAATGTACTTAGAGTATCAGCCGTTTATCTTCATCATCTCCATCTTTATGAATGAGACCCATTTGTCCGTTACATGTTGAACCTCAGAAGGGAAAACCACTGTCTGACTCAGCACTGCCAGAAGACTGACCTACTGCCGTACCTGATAGCACACTACTACCATATATACGTCTCACACTTGAAAGGAAACTGAAGCTATAGTATTGTTGAACAATCTGGCCCAATATTAAGGCATCTCAGGTGTGTGTGCATGTGTGTGTGTGCTTGTATGTGTGTGTGTGTGTTTGTATACTATCGGACTCCCATGAATCCAAAGCCTGTAACCGGCTGAGTCTATGTTTACACGTGAACGCATGTACCTTGAACACATAAAAAGTATATTTGAAATATATATGTACTCTTAGTGTTAAACTGTATGTGGTGGCACACGGTATACGGATACACGAGCTTGTGTGATGCAGCACATGCGGCTAGAGGACCAAAAGGTCGAGTACTCATAGGTGTAACAGAATATTTGAAAACCTTGTTCAACATCTTCTCGCTGCTGTCTGTCTCTCAGGATTCGGATCATTTGGGCTTGAAAGCCTGTGAAGCCACATTCAAGGACCACTAAAGCTGCTCCGGTTGTTCGGGCGCTCGCTGCAGCAACGAAAAAAACGATCAAATAGCTGTGAAGCTGCTTTCTTTTAATGCTGGCATCCCTCCATACAGCTTCACCTGCCTACTCACAGCCCCAAGGAGGCACAAGCTCTCTGTGAGCTTTAGATAGATATGGGTAATATTTATAAAGGAACCAAACAGGATAAAAGCTTTAAGGAGATGGAAAATGACGTTCAAACACTACAGATATTACTGTAGTAGATGTGCTACGTTCACTAAAACTGCACAGCTCTCCAAATGTGCTGTAATTTACACATAATTTACGCTACAGCCCGACCGATATCAGATTTTTGAGACTGATTTCAATACTGAGGAGGTGGTCGATATAGAAACTTTTTGAGCTGGAATGAAAATGTTTAAGTGGACCGACTTTTCACCACTTTGCAAATATACCCAGAGACCTACTTTATCAAACACAAAACTTTATTAATAATATTTAACATTGTTAAATATGATTACACCTAATACAAACATTGTCAGCCAATTCTATACATTTTAACTTAATTAAGAATAAGTAGGAATATAATAAAAAGCTAAATAAACAGTTTCTGACTATTTAAAAAAAAAGAAGAAATTAATTAATCGTGAACACCATTTAGAAATCACGCCAAGCTACATTTTCTGCATTGGATATTGTGTAAAAATATTTTCCTTAATGGCACAATATGCCTCTGACAGGCCAATATCGGCCGATAATATCTGTCAACTGATATATCTGTCGGGCTCTAATTTGCATCAAAATTCACAGTGAAAAAAAAGTAAGAGAAAAGGAAAAAATGACCTTGTGTATCAAAGTTAAGGAGTCATTTTAAAAGATTTACTCCCTGCGTAGCTAAATGTCAAACCTTTTAAAAGATAAAAGTGAGAACCAAGCAAAAACACGAGACTGACAACTAAAACTCTTTGGCGGTATATATAAAAAAAAATATATATTGTTTAGATGTTATTGAACAAATCTGCACATTTTTTAACAGCTGTGCAGGAAGTGTCTCCTCTGCTGCCTAACTGCCCCTGAACAGGTCTTTCATAGTGTCCATTCCTCAATATAACGACACCTTTTTGCAGTTACAACTTACCAAGCAGCACCTGAATGCATCATTCTTCTGCAGGATCCAAACAAAAAAATCATCCAGTGATGAAAAAAAAAACACAGAAGTTCAACCAAATGCATTCATTGCTTTTTAAGACATCTAACTAACAAACACACCGGTTAAAAAGTAACACAAATCATTGTTGTTATCATTTTATTTCTTCAGTTTTCAGTCTTTAAGGAGTGGTATTTTAACGACAGAACAAATTTATTTTGATGATTTGATGAATCTGAGAGTTACACACTGTGAATATCTCAGTTTGGACTGAAACTCTTCAGATATATTGACTTTAAGAGTACTTTGTTGTATTCTTAGTGTTTACTTGCCTCTGAGAAACACCAAATGATGAGAGTTTACCGCTCTGGGGGTGTTGGAGGCGGTTGTATTTGGACCTGCTGTACATGCAGGTGTGGTGACGGTGAGATGAGATATTGGAGAAGTTGACGTGTGTCTGTCTTGTCTTGGTTCTTATCTGTGTCTCATTCAGACATACAGTGCCCACCTGACTTTGTATAGAGTTCTTTAAACTCTCCGTGAAGCCTTCATGGACCCTCTGTACATTGTTTATAGACGCTCTGTGATTGTGGAGCTGCTGACTCTGTTCTCAGTGCTGCTTGTGTTTTCTTTCCGGTCGTAAAAAGACTCCAGATTATATTATCTCATATTCTTTCTCTCTCTATAGTTTTCATATTGTTTTTCTTCGTGTGTGTGTCTGTGGTGCTTTTGTGCTGTGATAAGCCTATATGATGCCAACAATGCTTTTATCTTTTCTATTTCTCTTGTAATAAAAAAGCTTTTTCATGCAGTATATTCCTGGACTCAACATTTTATAATGTCTTTTGGTAAAACAACTGTTTTTTGTCTACAGAAGCTGTTGAAGGTAAGACAGCAGCAGTTTATTGCTCACTGGTTGAAATATAAAGATATAAAAGTGCTATTTGGATGCTGTGCAAACACTCTTATACGCACTGTTGGCATTATGATCTTTGGATCTTTGTATTATATTTGGAATAAATGTTTTAACTCTTTCATCTTATATCTTACATCTTAAGTCTTTAGTGTCAAGGATACTGAAGTAAATCAGGCAAAAGAGCTGTAATTATACAAGCTTTAGGATAAAACACCTCAGATATCAGGAGACAAAATGGTTCTTAAAACACATTATTAATATAAAATTATAAGAATATTCAGAGACTGAAATCTATACTTTAAAGTAGTCATCACTAAATGTTCACTCAATTCACATTCAATGATAAAATTATGTAATTTGATTGTTTTATATATGCCAGTAAAGAATAAAAATGAAAAAAAAAAAAAAAGTAGGTCCTGGTTATGAAAGATAAAGAGTTATTATCTCCAAAGTGCCTGTGATTCTGTATAAATTATCATTTTTAACCCTGAATATGTAACTTTTCAGTATGTGTCACAATAATTGCATCTTGGAAAACATCATTAGTGCAAAAATATTTTATTCTAAATTATATTTCTTACCGTGAATAACAAAGTTAAAATACTTTTAAAAAGTCTTTTATCCATAAAATCTCATCTGTTTACAATGAATGATGCATTGTGTAATGTGTCATCATAAAAAACACCAAACAGGCCTATAATCATACAATTGTGAAATAATAAATACATTTTTAAAACTCATTATTAATTTATTTGGATTTTGAAATAAGTATGAAATCACATTAATATATGGTATATGCTGTTATTAAAACAGTGGTAAAATTTGTACCACTGAAAGGATTTGCATTAAAGTTTCTAATTATTTATTTATTTATTTATTTTTAATTACCCATCAGATGCTGTTAGTGAATTTACCCCAGTGTGGAATCACAAAAATTTTTGTCATTGTCATTGTTTTGTATGTGTATACTTATTAGCATACTTTATATATACTGTCATTATACTTAGTGTTAAATAAATTAAAAAATAAAATTAGATAAGTATATTTTCACATCCCCATTTTGCTGCTGCTGCCTCCGTGTCCCGCTCGTGCCTCGTGGGTCCGCGAGGCGGCGCTGTCTCCGCACGTTCGGGTGCCAGAGCAGGTGCGCCGAGGTGAGGCAGCGCGGAGGGTTTCGGCTGTTTCCGTCGCGGCTCGGCAGTGAACCGCTGTGGATGTGGGAATGCGGTTGCCGGAGGCAGCGGGCATTGCTGGACACTCGGCGGAGATGTGCGTACGGAAACCGGAGCCCTCAGCGGTTGGCGGTCGTCCAAGTTAACGGGCTGTTTCGGGGGGATGTGGGCGGCAGCACCGGACGGCTGCGTGTTGCTCGCTGTGGGGTTTATTTTCTCCCCTATTTTTTCCGGGGATTTTCTGTCGGAATGAGAGGCAAGCCAAAAAGGATTCCCCAGCACTATGGAGCCACGCATTGCAGGCAGCGTGAGTACTAACGCAACAGACAGCCGGGAGAGCCCTCGGGGGAGTGGGCTTGTCACTGCTGGAATCACACAACTTTTCCCGGGTCTATTTTATTAACGGGCTCACGCGCCACAGCTTTTTAAAAAACACCCTCATAGTTAAACATGTAATTTCGGCGTCATTGTTATTGAGTGTTGCTCACGTGTCGAAACAACGCTAATTGATTATTCATTGTGTGTTGATGAGCTCGATCATTAGTCGCACCTGCTGACCGGAGGGAGGCCGGGGCTGGTAGCTTTTAGTGCCGCGCCTGACGACTCATCAGCGGATTAATTTCTGAGGATTTTCTCCTGCCTTTTGTTGCGGCTGTTGCTACTGACGACCACTGAGTCCAGAGTCGTAAACAGACGGACAGACGCTGAATAAAGAGCAGACCCATGCTGATCACAAGTTCTGTGCAGTATTACCCAGCCTGCCTTATGGGTGCAAGTTTTTCCACCATCGCAGGTTTTATTTCTGACCTTCTGGCAGTCTAGACAAGGACACAGCGAGTGAAAAAAGGTGGTGGAGAAGTTGGAGTCTGTGTGACATGATTACCAAATGTAACACTAGCTCCTGGGTCACAAAGCACAACACACCAATGCAAAATTTAGGCCTCCGTCTCGCTCAGTTTCTTGTGTGGACGCAGGAGGGGTTTGTTGGTCCCAGGATTGAGTTAACTGCGGCCAAGTAGCCAGATTACTGTGGATTAGCAGGCATTTAAAATAGTCACGTTATCCCACCAGGGCCTGCAGAGTCAGCTACAACAACACCTTTTAGGCTGCCTGCCAAATATTTGCTGAGAGGAAATAATATAGAAGTGGACAACTGCACGAGTTGCAGTCAAAACAAGGCTGCAGGAAGGTGCTGCTCTCCTCCGCTGCTGCCTGTCAAATGTCCATTTGCTGCTTTCTGATGTAACCTGCATGAAAGGTCTTCATCGGTCAAAAGAGTTCATGCAAAGCCAAGAGTGCAGAGTGACTCACCTTCTGCAGGGACATGGACCAGAAACACACCTGTTTGTTGAGGTAAAAATGCATGACCTGGATGCAGGCAGACTGGTGTTTCATCATCTTTAATTTATGCTTCATTTAATCAGCTGCATAAAGTTTAAGATCATATTTTCACAAGAGCGCAGTTGGTGCAGTTGAAAGGAAAACAATGGGGAAATATATAATTTTAGAGCTTAATCCAGTTTGATTAATGTATATGAGTTTCTGCTCTTTATTTTTCTGTCAAACATTTGTTGGTTCACGCTTTATAAATGTGATAATTAGCTGCTGTTATCACGTGCACAACAGTGGAAAAAGAAGCAGCCTTTGGCAACAGAAATCCTAGATCTCAGGCTCTCTAAAATTAAAATGAATTAAAACACGAGAATCTAAGATATAAAACAGTACCAGTTAAGTGATTGGGCTAAAATATAAACATAAATAAAAGAGGAGGAGCTCGAGACACAGCAGCCATCCTCAACACTCTTGAGCCAGTCAGAAAAAAATAATAATAAAAAATTTGGTTTCATGGTACAAAACAAGCAATCTGGAAAAACTACTGTGAGTTTTGGGACTTTTTGTGGGCATTTTCATCTACTTTATGTTGATTTCTAAACACAATAATATATTGGTTATTCATAAAGGTAAAGGTAAAAAAATTTTATTTTTAAAACATTCGGGCATTTAAAAAGTAGCTTTCCATTTTCTAAAGAATTTAAAATCTATGTCAAAACAATTTTCAAAAATGTCTAATTGGGATTATTAAAATAATAATAATAATGCATTTGATTTGATTTGCAGCATTGAAGGGAATGATGATTTTTGTACCATTGTCCTCATTTACATTGAAAGGATTTTTAATTGATCATCATGGGATTTTTTTTTTCTGCTTTTCCCTGAAGTCTGTACAATACTTTCTGTAGGCCAACACTTCATTCTTTATGGTATTTTGACACATTATGCCTTTTAATATATTGCGCCTGCTATTATTTGGATTTTGCACAAGTCTATGTTGGGTTGTTGGTAATGATCAACCAACGTTTTAACATGAAAGATTTAAAGGTCAGTAAAAGACAAGATGACACTTTGGTTGGTGAAATCAAAGTCTGAGGTCAAAGGTCAGTATGTGAGGTTTATTTTTATTTGTATAAAATCCACCTTTTATCTGCATGTTTTGCCTCAACATCTGTATGCCGCGAACGCCCAGAACTCAGTCAAATAACCTCTGTTAATAATATGATGTTGATTTGCAATTCTGACTTGACTTCTGTCAATAAATCATTAAAAAGCTTAAAGCCACATCGATGTCACCTGAATCCCAGAGGATCAGGGAAATAAGTCAGCGGTCAATAACTCAGCAGGAACTCTCCAGTTTGACATTAAAACTATATTTTATTTTTATTTCCAGTGTGAAAGCTGACGGTGAAATGAAAAGCATCTGACCCTCAACTGTAAACATTTACCTGGTGCTGCTGCACATCGGAGTGACAAAACGTAACAGCATCAAGGTAATCGCCAGCACACACACACACACACACAGTTTTTGTTATTTGTCTTTTTATGGGGATTTAATTTGACATCATAGATTTAGAGATTTTCTTTACCTTCCAGATCTACAAATGTTCCACAAGTAAGTGTAAGATGTAGCCGTGAGTCCATCACCAGCTTCTATGCATGGACCTTTATGCATACGAGTGTGTGTGTGTGTGTGTGAAGGTTTGAATCCTTTACGCTGGAGTCAAATAAAACATTAAACATACTTTCCTTCCTCCCCAGTTGTGGAGTTTGTGAAGCCAACAGCAGCATCATGTTCTACGGTTCGTCCTCGGGGGCCAGTATGTCCCTGCCGTCCAAGAGCCGCCTGAAACGCCAGAGCAGGACCTTCACACAGGTACACACACACACACACACACAGGTACACACACATATGCTGCCGTTTCGGTCTTACAATCTCAAGGGACCCTCCAAGTTAAATAAAGGTCAAATTAAATGATGAAAACAAACACTCTCCAGCAAATATTAATCCAGCTTTTGGTGAAGTGCTTGTCTCTGCACTTCTCACGTGTCTCTGGTGGTTCCATGTAGGAAGTTTAGATTTTATGTGCTGAGGTTTTCTGATATCTATAGTTGATTATTCAGTAAACTGTGATACAGTTTCTGGAAACACACGTTGTTTTTAGCATTTTTTAGGGGCTAACTTGGGGCTCGGTTTAAAGCTGGGGACACACGACACACTACATGACTGGTTTCAGGAGATTTTTGTATGACGACTTAAAGACTGAGAATCACACACTTAACAACGCGCCTGATGCCTGTTTAGGTCAAGCTGTGGAAACGTTTTTTTTTTTTTTTATATTTTGTGGTGTTGAGTGAAATGTCTCAACAACTGTTGGATGAATTGTCATCATTTGGTTCACACAAACACGTCCCCCTCAGTAATTTGACCAATAGTTTGGTTTATAAACAAATACCTGCAAAACTGACATTCCCAATAAACATTAGCTTTAGTCTTTATGTGGAGGGATAAAATGTTGGCATGCAAACACACCAAACTAAGATTGAACACATTATTCCTTCAAAACAGCAGCATAAAAAGTAGCAGGAGAGTATTTTCATGGCTTTACCTTTCTGTCAGACAGACTTGTTGAAGTTAACGTATGTGTCAAAGCCACCAGACTCCTTTGACAAAAACAGTAATTTTACCTCATAGAGTTGCTGGTTTACTTCTGCTTAGATTGGTCAGTTCATTTCTGTTATTGTGTGACTTTGTTAAATCCCAAACAACAGCACAAACAAACTAACTGATCCACGCAGCGGTAGACCAGCTCTACATAGTGTTTAATGTGTTGAAGGGACCTGCAGTGCCTTCAGTGTTGT
>CAFUXE010000266.1:27242-40010 GCA_903364295.1 Serranus cabrilla
ACACACACACACACACACAGACACACACACCATGAAGAACAGCTGGATTTTATTCTGCGGACTCGTTGCTGCAGTTTGTGGCGTCCAGGCGACCAACACACACTACGGTGAGAACCTGAACCTTTTTATTATTATCATGATTATTATTATTATTATTACTGTGGGACTGACCCGTCCTCAGCGTGTCTGTGGAGGAGGGTAAACTGATTACAGGTCAGTTTATTCGTCTCATCTGCAGTCAGAAGATCTGATCACATGTTTACTTTAGTGATACTTATGTAATTAAAGAAGAAATTAAGATAAATAAAAGAAATAAGAAAATAAAAAAGTAAGCAACTCTGTAAGAAAAAAGACAATAAATGCAATAAAATAAATAAGTTGATAGAATAAGTAAGAAAAATAAATGTAATTAATGAGTAAATAGTTCATGTAACTTAAAATATTTATGTTACTAAATAGATAAATAAATAAAATAAAAATTAGGGAAATAAGATAAGCAAGTAAGTCAGTGAATAAATAAATAAAATAAAAAAGAAATAAGAAAATAAAAAATAAGCAACTCTGTAAGAAAAAAGACAATAAATGCAGTAAAATAAATAAATCTATACAATAAGTAAGACTTTTTAAAAATGAAATAATGAGGAAATAATAATATTCATTGTCGTCTTGTGGTATTTTTCACAGTGAAAACTGTGAGAATTTATATATATATATTTTTTTATTCGTTATCAGAAAATAAAACTCATATTAATAATAGTTTCTTAAATTATTTTTGACAAAACGTATCAACAAAACGTCTTCTGCTGATAAAACTGGACGTTTATTTTTATTCTCCTTCAGTGAAAAGTTTTTACAGCAGCGAGAAAATAAGTTTGTTAAGTTTCTTTACACGTTAAATCCTTTAAAAACACGTCTTTGTTTCTTCAGCCTGAAAAACACTGAAAACGTCTTTAGTTTCAACGTTAAATCAACATTTTACAGCTGGAAGCTTTTTATGTGTCAGATTTCTCTGAGGAGAACAAACCTGCATCCTGTGATCATTAAACCATCAGAGGGAAGTTTGTCTGTGTTTGATAATCTGAACATCAGCAAACAAACAAGTTTGTGAATCCGGGCAGGAAAATGGACTTTTCCAGCATCTAAAAGAGCAAAAACACACAAAAAACAAGTTTTTACCTTCAGATTCGTCTGTAACCAACAACTATTCTCATTTAAAAGAAAATCCTTTTTTTTAGATTCACCTTTGTTTTAATGACTCAGACGAGCAGAAGAAAAAAAAACAAAGATAAGAGAAAAAATGAAAATGTGAGTAAAGAAGAAGAGAAAAATGTGGGTGCGGCCGAACGTCCCCGCAGGGAGCGAAGTTATGAACCGACTCGAGCTCAGAGTTTAAATATGTGTGTGTGTGTGTGTGTGTGTGTGTCGCTGCAGTCTGACGGCTCGGCTTCAAACTCACCAAACATAAAGAATTTCAACGTGTTCACATCTCAGAGAAAGTTTAACTCCAGGACAGAAACTGACGAGATCCTTTAAATCTCCAAAAATACATTTAAATAAACATGTTTTTCTTAAAATAACATTCTTAGAGGATCATTACAACGTCTAGAAAAACATACATTAACTGAATGAATAAATTGTTGAGATACAGGTTAATATATATTCCAACTAAGGAGAAAAATATGTGATGTGACTGTTTGGAGTCAGTTGAACAGACTGATGGAGGCTCCACTTCTTTGCAGATGATACGTCATTTAATCTAATTCTGTTTGTAATATAATTATTATATATATAAATTATTACAGACTTTAGGTTTCTGAACTGACAAACTGAAGAGTAAGAATCCCTAAAACAGGATGAACTGCGAACACTCTCTTCTCTTTAACTTCATGTTTATAATCTCTTAACCCCAACGAGCCGTTTCAGGGTGTTTCTGCAGGACTCAACCCAAGATCAAACTATTACAGATTCATAAACATCATGAATTCAGTTTTTCAGCCTTTAGAAACTCTTTGAAGTCATTTTTTCACAGTAAACAGCAGCATCATCTGCATACAGGCGGACGTTTGTTCCTCCAAAGGAAACTTTTAACCCTCTGAACCAACAAACAGTTTATAAACTGTGTATAAATCTGAGTCCTGCAGCTCTGAGGAATCAGCACAATCAGGAACAACTCACACAGAATAACACAGTTAGAACGACAGAAACCAGGAAAAGGTTGAAATTCTCTGATAAATTATTGTAACGGAAACTTTTATAACCCATGATGTGTTCAAGGATTGTCGGAAACGCTGCGTTTTTATGGCCATCTTAACAAAGAAACATGTTTTCAGAGGGTCAAAACACAGAAGCTGACGTTTTATTTCAGAAATAAATTCTGTTTCTTCAGAAGAAGAGAAGAAGATCGTCCTAAACACAGCGAGCTGTCGTACGTGAATCTGCAGCGTGTTGGTTTATGTCAGAAGCACGATGAAGCTCCTGCTGATCTGAGGAAAGCCGTGACTATTGTTGTTTCCTGTCACTGATCATAAATCTCAGCTGGTTAAAAACTGCTCAGAGAATCTGCAGCAGAAACTGTAAGAATGAGAGAAGCCCAGTTTTTGAAGAGAATCAGCAGGTTAGACTCCTCGGGCTGTTTCCATCGTCCCGTTCCTGAGCGTGCGGAGAGGAATCCTCTCACACACGTTGGGGACACTGAGCGGCGCCCGGCTGAACGACCGCACGATGAGTCACGGCGCTCAGCACGCTGAGTCAGAGGCTGAGACGGCCAGACGCACGACAGCAGGCGCTCCATGGACTCAGCAGGACGCTGACATACGTCTGAGAGGAGAAACAAAACCTCCTCAGCGTCTGACAGACTCAGATATCAGCACTCTGACCTCTGACCCCCCGAGAATAAAACCCTTTCTGTGTCCACACCAGTCCAGACCTGCTCGCTCTCTGCTGTAATGCCAAGCTAGGCTAAAAACACCCAGAAACCTTTTGACTGCAGCTTTTTGGTCCGTCTTAAAGGCGGCGAATTGAGTGACTTTTTCAGAAGATCCAGGAAAACAGAAGAAACATGTTTGAGATCTAAGACGATATATTCTGCTGTTTGCTGCTCAGAGTTTTCCGTCCACTGCTGCTCCGTCTGAGCTGCTTCTACTGTTTTCGTGCATAACGTCATTAATATGCAGATGAACGTATCATCCTCTCAGAACGAGCTGCGTTCATTCAATCACGAAGCTTCGAAGAGATAAGATGGAGAGTTTCAGATTAAACATGAAGCATGAATGAGATGTTTTCTTCTGTCCTGCAGCGCTGCGAGGTTACATCAGTTCAGACGGCAGCAGCAACAAGCAGCAGCCTGTTGAAACTGAATCAGAGTTTAAGAAGCAGCTTTAAGGCTGATGAGCGTGTGTGAGTGTGTGTGTGTGTGAGCGTGTGTGTGTGTGTGTGTGAGTGTGTGGCTCTGGGTGCGGCTCTGTGGGTGCTGATGATTTGTCTGCAGGCTTCAGACCTGCAGCTCTCTGAACAAACCGCAGAGTCGCTGTGTAAACATGTGGAGAGAGAGGGAGAGAGAGCGGCTCTCTGTCGCCCCCGCAGGCCGAACACGGAACTACCTGATTTATTTCAGGTTTCCTGTAAATGTTCAGACTCCACGGACGACAAAACCTAAAAATTTAAAGACGTTTCCTGCAGCAGCTCCTGTGCAAAGTGTCCGTGTGTCGGATAAAACTGAGTTTGCATGAACCAAATGTTTCTTATTTGGTTTTTATTTAACTTCCTGCGCCCTCTACAGGTCGGCCTGACTCACAGCTTCAGCCTTTATATTTATGGGGTTTTATGTTTTTCTCTGGATGTAAATGAAAATGTAGAAATATATACCAAAAAATAAATAAATGAATGTTTACCTGTTGAAATATAAAGACAATACAATAATAATAATAATAGTAATAATGGAAATAATGATCACAAGAAGAATTTTTTAATTCTTTATTTTATAAGAAGCCATTTATTTATCATGAACCTTTATTTTTCCTTATTTTTTACCTTGTTGCTTCATCCTGAAAACAACCTCAAATCTAAATCAGTAACTTAATGAGAAACCTGAGCAGAGAAAACACGTTTCTGATGGTAAATGATAAAATAAGATCAGAAATGACCAAACTGACCAAACCTCGTCCCTCCTCAGCGGCGCGCTGCAACTGTAACGGCCGGTCCCGGTACTGCCTGCGGGACGCCTGGGGGCTGCACTGCGTGGACTGTCAGGGCAACACGGAGGGACGCCACTGTGAGCGCTGCAAGGACGGCTTCCACCTGCTGGGGGCGTCGGCGAGCTGCACGCCCTGCAGCTGCAACCCCGCAGGTACGAAACCACGAAAGCTACAATGAAACTCTGCTGCTGCTCTGAAGCTCAAGTTTGATCCTGATGTTTGTTCCTGATGTTTGGCTCCAGGTTCTGTCGGCGCCGCGTGTAACAGCAGGGGGCGCTGCAGCTGCAGGGAGGGCGTCAGCGGGGACAAGTGTGACCGCTGCCCTGATGGCCCCATCGGACCCAGCGGCTGCTCACAGAGGTGAGAAACACGTCAGACACTTTAACTGCTTTCAGCTCCAAACTGACACGTCACGTCTTTCTGTGGACTCACTTCAAACTTCCTCCTGTCACTCAAACCTGCACCGACGCTTCAGTCCACACTTCCACTGCTTTCACACTTTTCAGAGTCTTTTCAATGCTGAAGTTCTTCCAGAAAAACCCCTCTTCTGTTTCTTTAACACATCAGCAGACGAGGAAAGGGATGTAACGCTTCAGTTCCTTTCACTGCTGAAACGTTGTCGGACAACTACATGTTGTGTTGGACTTCTGTTAACACGGCTACTTCAACTCCTTTAACTGACTAAATTTCAGCTGCCAAACTCCTTCACTGCTGTTCATTCTTCTGCCTCTTGCATTCTGTCTATCATTTCTTCTCGCCACTTCGGCTCCTTTTACTTCTTAAGTCACAGAATTCTTTTTAACTTCCTGTCTCGGGTTGTCCTGCAGCCGGCAGACCAGAGAGGATTCTGGGAGTCGGATGTGTTTCTGTTACGGCCACAGCAGCCGATGTTCCGCCGCGTCGGGTTACAGCGTCCACGACGTCACGTCCACCTTCAGCGACGGTAACCTTCCCCCCTTCACAATAAAAGACCTGGGTTGGATTTCAAAATAAAAGCCCCAGAGGACAGCGGTTTATCTGTGTGTGTTTTCAGGTCCGGACGGCTGGACGGCGGCGACGGCGCAGGGCGCCACGCCCGACAACGTTCACTACCGCTGGTCCCCGAAACACCAGGACGTGGAGGTGATCTCCTCCAACATCCTGCCGGTCTACCTGTACGCCCCAGGTGAGAGCAAGCCCCGCCCCTCCACCTCCTTTCCTCTCCTCACTCCTTGTTTCCTCACTCCTTGTCTCCTCTCCTGCTGACCCGGTGTCTCCTCTCTCCTTGTCTCCTTGTCTCCTTGCCCCCCCCACAGATTCGTACCTGGGGAACCAGCTGCTGAGTTACGGTCAGAACTTTTCCTTCTCTCTCCGTCTGGACCGCGGCGTCCGCCACCCGTCCACCAGCGACGTGGTGCTGGAGGGCGGCGGCCTGCGGGCGGCGGCCTCGCTGGGCGACCTGCGCTCCATCGTCCCGTGTGGACAGAAGATCAAGTACAGCTTCAGGTGAGAGACGAGCTGATGTTTCTGTTCTGACGTGATGAAACTGTTTTCTTTCCCGCTGGAGCAGAAACATTCCTGAATCCTGAGCAAGTAGAAACAGAGACGCTGAGTGTTTACTCAGGAAAAACACGTCGCTTCTTCATCAAACTCTCAGCTTAAACTAAATGTTTGAGCTTTAACCTGAATATTTCTGAGACTTCCTGTTTCCACTTCAGCTCCTTTCACTGCCGACAGTCCATCTGCTGCCATCTGGGCTCTCAGTAGACACGTGAAGCTGTAATTCATAAGAAATGAACAAAATCCAGAAGAAAATAATTGGGATGCAGTTTAGTTGCACGGAGATAACGGGATGTTAATGACTTTTTGTCATTTAAACTCCTCACTTCCTGCTTCGCTTTCACGCACTTCCACCGCCACTAGAGGGCGCTCACACCAACACACACCAACACACACCGACACACACCGACACACACCGACACACACCGACACACACCAACACAGCAGCCGAGCTCAATACTGACAATAAACAGCCAGCAGCAGTGTGATAATGACTGAATAATAATAATAATAATAATAATAATGATAATAATGATGATAATAATAATAACATTGCTGTGTGCAGGCTGGACGAGCAGCCCAGCAGCCGCTGGAGGCCTCAGCTCTCCTCCTCTCAGTTCCAGACGCTCCTGCAGAACCTGACGGCCGTCAAGATCCGAGCAACGTTTGGGGAAAACGGTGAGCTTCCTTTTTCTTTTATTCTTTTAGACTTTTCCTTCTTTTGATTCTAATAACAGTGTGTTTGTCATCACGTCCGAGTGAAAGAATCACGTTGAGCTTCAGCTGTCACACGTATCTTCTGAATTAATGACATCTAGTGTTCCTTCCCTTCAGGTCGTGGTTACCTTGACAACGTGAAGCTGGCGTCGGCGCGGCGCGGTGATGGCGCTCCGGCCCGCTGGGTTCAGACCTGCAGCTGCCCGCCGGGTTACGATGGAGACTTCTGTGAGCGCTGCTCGGTGGGCTTCAGGCGCCGCCGGCCCGCGGACGGCGCCTTCAGCAGCTGCGAGCCGTGTAGCTGCAGGGGCGGCAGCTGCGACCCGCAGACGGGAGACTGTTACTCCGCAGACGAGACGCCCGGCGAGCAGAGCTGCTCCCCGGGCTTCTACCGCGACCCCTGGCAGCTGCGCAGCTGCGTGAAGTGTCCGTGTCCGGACGGCGTGTCCTGCTCGCTGCCCGCCGGCTCGCTGCAGCCGCGCTGCGAGCGCTGCCCGGCCGGAGCCACAGGTCGGTGATGTCACTGTGATGTCACAGCAGATTATAACACCTGACGACCTGGAAACGACCTGATGCTGACGCTGATCTGCTCCTCCGCAGGTTTCCGCTGTGACGTCTGTCAGGAGGGTTTCTACGGCGACCCCACGGGCGCCGCCGGCGTGCGACGCCCCTGCAGGCCGTGCCAGTGCAACGGACACATCGACGTCAGCGTGGCGGGAAGCTGCGACCGCAGCAGCGGCGCCTGTTTGAAGTGTCAGAACAACACGGAGGGGCGGAGCTGCGAGGCGTGTCAGAGGGGCTTCCACCGCCGCCGCGCAGAGGACGCCTGCAAACGTAAGAAACATCCATCAGACATCCGGGAAATATTAATATAAGTAAAATAACAGGAAGAAAATAAACGAAATGTAATTATTCTAAAATGTATGACAAATGATAAAAGATAAACGAAAAGTTTCATAATTCTTTTTGTCTTTATATTTCCATATTTATGAATACTTTTATATAATCCTCTAAATTTACACAATTTTTATTTATTGTTTAATTTATTGCTTCTTATATTTCCACATTTTATCTATTTTTTATTCTCTAATTTACCCGTTTTGTTCCATATTTTCTCCCAGAAACTAAAATGATGAATGAAGAGAATTGTTAAATCTAAGAAGAACATGTTGAATATCTGAGATGAATCTGGTTAAATTCGAGTGTTAAACTTTGCTGAATGGACATTAAAACACGTCTTTGAGCTGTTGAACTCTAACTGTCGTGTGTTTTTGGAGCAGCGTGCGGCTGCGACCTGCTCGGCTCCGAGTCGAGGCAGTGCGACGCCTCGGGACGCTGCAGCTGCCGAGCCGGCTTCGAGGGTCTGAAGTGCCAAAGGTCGAACTGTCCCGCCTGCTTCGGCCCCATCAAGAGCAAGGTGCCGTCTGAGCTCAGTCACTCGCAGAGTTTCACTGTCGGCCTGTTGTCCTTACTGTCTGTGTGTCCGTGTTCCAGATGCAGGCGTACGCCGACAAACTGCAGGAGCTGCAGGCGCTGCTGGCGCAGGTGGACGGCGGGCTGAAGGCGCCCGACAGCTCCGACCTGGAGGCGGCGCTGAAGGTCACGGAGGAGATCGTGGACGACCTGCAGTACGACACGGAGCTGCTCACAGGTCAGTGAAGGGACGGTCGGACAAAACAGGCGTTTTAGGGAGCTGCTGCTTCATCCTCACGTGTTCGGACTGAAAGCTGTTAAATCTACAACATGTATTATTTAAGCTGTTGTCAGGGACACTAAGCTCTCCACCCACTCCACGGTACAAACAGACACATGTTGGTGTCTCCTGTCGGTTTACATGCCAACAGTGTTTACATGCTAACAGTGTTTACATGCTAACAGTGTTTACATGCTAACAGTGTTTAGATGCTAACAGTCTGACCTCCTACAGGACAGGAGAAGAACCTGCAGGGCCGCCTGTCGTCCATCAGCAGGAGTCAGCTGACTGAGGGTCAGGAGCTCCAGAACATCGCCGCCGCCGCCGCCGCCATCAGACAGCAGCAGGACACGTACAAGACCAAGGAGGCGGAGCTAAAGGGTCTGATACAGGAAATGAAACGCAAACTGGACAAAGCCAAGGCCGACCTCAGAAGAGCTGTAAGTCTAACTGACCTCAGATCAGCTGTGAGTCTAACTGACCTCAGATCAGCTGTGAGTCTAACTGACCTCAGATCAGCTGTGAGTAACTGTCTCTTCTTCCCGTCAGGAGATCCCGGTTGGCGACGCTCCAGTCGGTCCGGTTGGCGACGCTCCGGCGGGTCCGGACCTGCTCTCCTCTCTGGTCCCGGTTGCCACCAGTCTGGCTGATAAGTGAGTCCTTTTCAGAACCATTTCACGCTGTAACTGACCGCTGATGTCCCTGTACTCATCACTTCCTGTCTCTCCGTCCCGCAGACACGAGACGACGGCCGACGACGTGGAGCAGAGCGCCAACGCGGCTCTGAGCGACTCGCAGGAGGCTCTGGCTCTGGTCCGAAACCTCATGAACAAAGAGAACAGAGTCAAAGAGCTGATCGGAGATCTGAAGACCATGTGAGTCTTCCTCCGCCTTAGAGATGTGATCCTGGTCTTTGTCCCTGCTGTCCTTTTATTACTAGAACATCGGAAAAAAGTTCAGGAACGTAACTTTAGGAGGAAACAACGAAGGAATCCCAAAGTTTCTGTTCGCTTTTCACCATCAAATGTTTTTATTGGATAAACAAAGAAATTGGAAACCATTGACTTGGATTTGGGATGACTGTAGACTTTTACTGTAGACGTTTCCAGAACTTCTGGAAATTTTCCCCATATTGAGTCGGTCCTGATCTGGAACCAGTTCTTGGTGTTCGGCTCTCTGCAGGAAAACTCCGACTCTGTGCTGGTCTCCATCAGCGACAGGGGGACTAAAAGATGTAGAAGAATATAACGTGTAACAGAAAAACCTGCTGCTGTTTTTTGGTTCCTAACTATTTATTTCTGTGCTGAACTGTTGAAATGAGTTGAACGAACCTGAACAGTTTCCGTGTTGATGTTCTGATCCTGATGGTGTTTGTGTGTTCAGGTACGATAAGACGTCCGGCCAGGTGAAGGGTCTGGAGAACCAGGCGACCCGGCTGAGCGCGGAGGCCAAAGACGAGAGCAAGATGGCGGACGGCATGTTGAAAGACATCGCCAACCTGGAGGGTAAAATCCCGACGCCCCTGAAGGTAACAGTCTGAGGTCTCAGTACTTTAATGTTCAGATATCAATGAGTCCGGCCGCTCATGAGTGAGTTCTTGTTCTCCGTCATGCTCAGGGGGTCGTGGACAACATGGTTTCCAGGCTGGACGACCTGAAGGGCGCCGTGGACAACGACCTGTCAGGCTTACAGGCGCTGCAGGACGGCGTGCAGCGAGACAAGGCCGCCACGGAGGACCTGCTGGCTCAGGGCAACGACGCCCAGCAGGTACTGAAGGTTTCAGACTCTCACTGACACACAGGGAGGATAAAGCTAGAGAGACGCTGCAGGGATTCAGGGGCAACACGGCGAAGCTCTTAAACGTCCTCAAGGAAAGAAAACTTTAAATAAAGACAGTTCTCCCCTTAAAAACAACAGAACAGCAGCTGATTACGACCCGTGGTTCTGCTCGGGTTAGTGGCGCCCTCTGGTGGTCGTAGTTATTGTGAATGAGTAAGAAGCACAAAGTGTCAGTGAGCGAAACCAAAGACATTCACAGGAGACCAGGGAGACGTTAACACTGAAGACACTAAAGGTCCAAAAAGATACAAAATCACCAAAAAACAAAGTCAGAAAAGACCAAAAAAAGAAACAGTTTTACCAAGTAGACAGAAAATGACCCAGAAACAGAAAGTGTCAGCGGTGTTGGTTTCCGCTGAGATTCAAACATCTCTGAACTGTTAGAGACGTAAAACAGCCTCAGAAAGTTTTCGTTGAACTCACTTTAAGAGCAGAACGTCCATAAAAACGAACTCGGAGCCTCCGATCTGCTGTGCTGACTGTCAGTTTTCTGTCTGCAGACGTTCGACTCGCTGGCGGGCCGAGTGGATCTGGCGAAGGAGCTGGCCGAGGGCGCCCTGCAGCGCATCGACAGCAACACGGGCGAGCTGGACGGCGCCCTGAACACGCTGAGAGGTGAGCCGGCGCTCGCTGAACGTTTCCTGTTTCCTCTGTGACTCCGACCGACTAACTCTCGTCTTCCTCGCAGGCTTCGACCAGCAGATCGACGCCAGCAAAGCTCTGGCCGACGCCGCCATCCGGCGTCTCCCCGGCATCAACGCCACCATCCAGGACGCCGTGAGGAACAACGCCGAGACGAGCTCCGTCCTGGGAGACGTGGACAAAGATTTCAACAGCGCGAAGGGAACCATCGACGGGGCGGAGACCCTGTGGGACGCCCTGAAGGTAACAGCCGCCTGCTGCGTTTCAGCTTTACGTCCGCCGCCATCTTTGTTTTGTGAGGAGGGGCGAGGACGACGTTTCTAAAATATATGAAACTGAATGTTCAGTACTGAATTAATTAACTTATTTGAAATACTTTTTGAGAAAGTTTCTCATTATTTTTAAAAGGTTTCTCGTGATTTTGAGAATATTTTTATTTATTTGAGAAGGTTTCTTATTATTTTGTGAAAGTTTCTCATTATGTATTGTTTCGATGTCTGTCTCTCTGTCTGTCTGTGTTTCCGCTGCATATACATCCTCTGGCCAACTGAGGGCGCTGTGGGGTGAAGTCTGCCATCTCTGATTGCATTGTTTTGTGAATGTCTTCAGATGTTTTCCCTCTGTGTGACTCGGTGTCTTTGTCCTTCAGGGAACGTTGAACTCTTTGCCGTCTCCGGCCGATCTGCTGAAAGAAGCTTCCCAACTGAACGAGGACACGAAGGACCTGAAAGCTCAGGCGGCGGGGGTCGCCGGGGACACGGCCTCAGAGCTGGACGCCAGCAGGAAGCTGGAGGACGCCGCCCGGCAGGTAACACGTCCACACAGACGTCATGATGACATCTTTAGAAAGTTCTCATTGTCTCGAATGACTAAATCGTCATTCTGAGAAAGTTTCTCAGTTGTTGTTTTGAAAAGTTTCTCACTATTTGAGACGTAAGTTACATTAAAATAATACGTTATTCTTGAAATATGAAGTCATTTTTAAACACATTGTTTTTGTAATTTTGACAAAGTTCCTCATTATTTAGAGACACTGAGTTGTCTTATTGTATGTATGTTCCTGGTGAAGTATTCAGCCGTGTGTTTCTCTGCAGGCGGCCACTGACGCGGTCGAAGCCTTCGCCAACGCCCGGCGGACGCGGGAAGCGGTGGGACAGACGCTGCAGGACATCAACAAGATGCTCGCCAACATGAGTACGTTACTGTTTCTCTGCTGTCGCTCTGTTAGAGCTCCTCATCCTGTTTATGCTTATTTATCTTTAGTACTGTCAGAGTAAAGACTTTTATAGATACAGTAACAAACAAAGTGAATCTGATTCATACGTCAGATTCTCTCTGGAACGTTTGTGGAATTTCCTTCCTTCTTAATGTTTTAGATCAAAGAATCTGAAATATAAAACTCTTTTTTCAAATGTCCCATCACAGTTTTTATGGATTTAATATTAATCTACAAAGTAGAAGATTTAATAAAAATCAGCTGTTTCCAAGCTTGTGCTGGCTGTATAAACAGACATTCCTCATTATTTTGAGATATAAAGTTGTTATTTTGTAAAAGTTTCTCATTAATTTCAGATATTTAGTCGGAATTTTTTCCCATTATTATGAGAGAGTTTGTAGTTATTATTGAGATATAAAGTTGTTTTGAGTTGAGTTGACGTGTCGTGTTTTGGTGAAGGTTCCCGGCTGTAGAGATGTTTAGTGGAACTTTATGGAAAATGAATCCTGTTCTGGATTCGTCCCAGACAGACGAAAGCTTGACGTTCGCTCAGTGAAGCAGGAATATTCTGATTAACGCTGCGGTTCTTCCTCAGACCAGACGGGCTCCGTGGACGAGGACCAGCTGCGGCGGCTGGAGGACGCTCTGTCCGGCGCCCAGCAGGACGTGGAGGGAAACCTGCGGCCGCGGCTCCGGGACGCCACGGACCGCGAGGCGGCGCAGCGCCGCCTGCTGACCCGCCTCAACCTGGACATCGACTCCATCCTGGCAGACATCGAGAACCTGGAGGACATCCTGAAGGCCGTCCCCAAAGGCTGCTACAACAGCCCCCCCATCGAGGAGGCCTAGGCCCGAGTCCTGGTCCCACTGAGTCCTGGTCCCACAGAGTCCTGGTCCCACTGAGTCCTGATCCCACTGAGTCCTGATCC